>CM021100.1:809569386-809710681 GCA_007115665.2 Sequoiadendron giganteum | reverse complement strand
AATGAACCATGAGAGGTTGCCAAACTCTCACTATGTTATTGGTCAACTAACAAGGCCAACCTGTATGGTTGGACCCTCTACTCTTAAGGCTCTGTTAAACCTAGGCGGGTGCACCTATATGAGTAACACATATTTTGAATTTATGTTTCCTACTTGATCTAACTATCCACAAATGACAATTTAACAGTGGAAGATATGATCCTAATTTGGTATAAATTGTATATGCAATATCAAGATATGAATTAATATGTTCAATTAAGAGATATAAAATGAAATGAATAAAACTAATGTAATGAAAATATGGGAGACCAATGCCTTATTGGGTAATAGAGTCAAATGAAAGCTTTTAATGAGTGGTTTCTGTCTAGCAGATTCTCTAATTTTTTGGCATACAATTATGAGTTTATAACTGGTATAAATATGCAAGGATGTAATTGATAAACCCTACTTGAGGTAGAATATCAAATCTAATTATCTAATTCTTCTTACTGATCCAAGTGGCATTCCCAGATTACTGTAATTGATTGAAAGGAATTTTAATTCTTCTTTAAAGAATCCAATAAACCAAATCACACAAAAACAACAAATGTGCACTAATAAATCGAATATATACTTGATATTTTAATTTAAACAATCAAGAAACATTAGACTGGAGACAATTAAATAATCACAAGAATCCAACAAACAATTGATACCAAAATGAAGCCACTAAATCAACAGTCTTTCATTGTCTTCTTCAAAATTCATACATGCAACATAGTCTCCATGAATGTCATCATTCTAAAAATGTAGTGCTTACAGAAGTCTATCCTATTCTAATTCCTTCTTCTTTTTTCTTTTACAATAGCTTTATACAATAAAATTCGA
Organism: Sequoiadendron giganteum; assembly: GCA_007115665.2. Taxonomy (NCBI): domain Eukaryota; kingdom Viridiplantae; phylum Streptophyta; class Pinopsida; order Cupressales; family Cupressaceae; genus Sequoiadendron; species Sequoiadendron giganteum. Next base: position 809,709,814 of record CM021100.1, on the reverse strand, counting down.
AGAGTCACAACCCTTCAATTTTTTGTTACAGCCGTTTGAATTTTCTGATAGGAAATAAAATATTTGATTAATTGCCTTATCGGGAAATCAAATAGTTTTACATAGTTCACCTTTGGTTTATTACTTTATACCTTTTCCTGCCTTTATTTTACTTTTATTCGCTCCTTATAATTCACTTAAAACACTACTGCGAGCCTTCCTTTGTATTTACCACTCTATCGTGGGCTTTGACTTTTCTCTCGTGGTATGGCGGTACCCGACCCCACACTGACCGTCGTAGTCTCCATCGTTGCTTAACGCACTACCGCAGGCTTTGAATTTTCTCCCACGATATGGTGGTACCCGGCCCCACATTGACCATTGTAGTCTCCATCATTGCTTACAATGCTACCGCAGGCTTTGACTTTTCTCCAACGGTATGGCAGTACCCAGCCCCACATTGACCATCACAGTCTCCATCGTTGCTTACCGCGGGCTTTGAATTTTCTCCCACGGTATGGCAGTACCTGGCCCCACACTGACCATCATAGTCTCCATCATTGCTTACCGCACTTCTATGGTCTTTGCATTCACTATCAATGGTACCGTGGTAACCGTTAGCCACTTCCCTCCTTGCCTACTACTCTACCATGGTCTTCATATTAACTATGTGTGGTATAGCAGTAACCACTAACCGCTAACCGCTTACCATTTCGTCGTTGCTAATTGCTTCGTTAACAACTACCTATTCAGTGCAGCCACCGTGGTCTATGGTTTGACCGTGCGTGGTGGCATGGTAGACATTTTCTGCTGACTCCTTAGCCTCTACCGCTGACTGCTTGCCTTCGATGACCATTTACCGCAGTCTCAGACTTGATCGTTGGTGGTACTATAGTGACAGTCTATAACCGCCACCGCTATACTATGAGCCCCTTTGTGGGAGGCCGTGGTAAAGCGGTAAAGACTTATATAGTAAAAATGAAAGGGGTGGTAAGGGTTATAAGTTATTTTTGGCCCTTTTGAATGGTGGTAAAGCTAAATTTTCCATGAGAGGGTAATGAAATATAAGAAAATAGATGGGGGAAAAGTGTAGAAGGTAGTTAATGACTTTTATTGGAAAGATAGTTAAAATGTAAGGCATGAATAAATAAAATATGTTAAGGTTTTGATGGATTTTCATGGAAAATAATAGGAAAAACCTAGGAATTCTTGTGGAAAATTTTAGTTCTAATAGAGCCCATGTAGATTTCGTTGCACTCGTCGTAGTCTAAACATGCAAGGATCTGAAAATGGGGAGAATATAACAAATAAAAGGTGTCCTTGCAAGGGCACTATTGGAAAGGAGAATAATCAGAATATAGCATCCGCGGTTTAGGCCAATGGCATTGGTAGCACTAGGTCACCCAAAAATGTGAGTTAAAAGGGTTGTATTTTTCTTATGTTTTAATGTTTTAAATTTATTGGAAGAGTTTGGCATTATGACAATGATTCTTTTATTCCAATGCTCCACATTATCATTTATTCATATTTCAATACTATACAATTACATGTTCTATTTAGTTCCATTCTTATCATTAGCATGCCCATTTACAGTTTCACCAACCCTTTGGATAGTTCAGTAATAGTTTTTCTTTAGATGGTGTGTTAGCAGTGACTTGATTTGTTAAATGCTTTTGGATCATGCTATAGATAATTTATTTTGAATACTCAACAATATTATTTATCAATAATTACATGTTATATTTAGTGTTATTCTCTTTATTAGCACATCTACTTAAAATTTCACCAACCCTTTTGACTGGATGTAGGTTAAAATACCTCCGGGACGTGGGAATTTACTAATCTAAGAAAACATCTTAGCATTACATGGAATATCTACTCTTTTAAAAACATACCCTTTTACCATTTCATAACAACCCCTATGACATCTCTATAGCTATTTTTCTTTAAAAAAAATTGAAAGAAAAGAAGGCACAACATGCATTTTTCTATTAGGATGAGATCCATGTTATAGTTCTTCTAGGGTTTGGGAAACCTGCTAAGGTCTTAGAGTTACACAAAATATGCCTTGAGATGGCCCAATAGAGCAGTATAGGCCCATTTTTGAAGTATGCAGAGGTGAAACTATTAGGCTTATCCATTTGTAGGATTTAGATGATTCCTCTTGAGGTTGACTATAATCTTGGGTCATTGATTGCCAATGTTTTCCAATATATGTGTTCTTTGTAGCCTGGCTTTGAACTAGAAAATTGTTGTTCCACATCAATCAATGCTCAATCAGGTAGGGCAAAGTTGTTTGGCAGGTATGTAGACCTTTTAGGATTTCAATGTTTGTAGGGTTGAATCATATTTTCCCAAGTTGTACATATATAGGTTTAGACTGACATAATATAGACAATATTGATCTCCTTAAAGCGAGTGTAATGTGCATATAGTAAAAAATACTTTTGAGTCTATGCATATATACTATTTTTATTTTTGATGTCGTTTTATGATTTATTTCTACATATAACATCCAAATTTTACAAATTTACAGTATTGTTCACTGAATGTCATATGCAATCCAGATCATTCTACGTCATTTGTACAAGTAGTTTCCAAAGGAAGTGTGTGAAACATAGAAGTATGCAAGGTGAATTTTTAATCTAATTTTCAATTATTTTTTTTGGTGTTCAAGAGATGATTAATTGTAAGTTGTTGATTGATAGGTAATAAGGCTAGAAGTTGATGTCCCTCAATCTCCAAAGTCTCCAAGAAAGAAACTAAATAACCTGACTTCACTAGCCAAAGATACATTACTTAGGATACTTAGGATTCTTAGGTAATAAAATGAATTCACTAGGATACATTACGTGCCTCACTAGAAAATCAATCTCACTGGCTACATAATATGCCTCACTATCAAAGATACATCACTTCATAAAAACATAAAGAGTACAGAGGGTTTATCTATTTCACTATAATGCATTAAACTCACCACACATCTTAATTCTACATCTTCTTTGACATATATTCAATACAAATTTTGAGTGAAAACTCAACACATCAGCCCAAGACTCCAAGGTTTTATTCTACAGACAAAAGATACAGTCTTCTCTTGTGTAAAATTACAATCAGAACCATTCACATATCAGCATTTCAACATTACTCCTTCAACATCTCAATCAAAGCCATTCTTTTACACATTGAAATTACACTTCAAGTTTAAGTCCCCTGCCACACACAAAACATATTCAGGTTATGATTCATATCATTATGTAGGTATACCTCTGACTAACTCAAAATCCTCATCAGAACAATTAAAGTTGTTATACAGAGCCTTTTATGAATTTTCCTAGCCCACTTGGTTGGTTCTAGAACTAAATAAAGATAGTTTGTGCCACCTGTTGTGCAGTTTTTGCACACACGCCCCACTGAATGTGGGGACCCTCTGTTTCGCTTTTTGGTGTTTTGGCCCCTCTTTCTGAGGGTGTTGCTTTCTTGGGTTTATGCTTTAAATGTCCAATTTTTCCAATTGAAGTGGAATCCTTTTGAGCCATGTTGAAAATCTAAAGTTTCAGCTTTATCTCGGGTTTTTCACTATTTTTGAGAAAATCCGCCTAGGCCGGATTCTCTCGGTTTCCCCTGAGTGTTTGATATCGACCTTTTGCATTGTTTTTGGGAAAATACGCGCATACCGGATTTCCCCGAAATCCTTCCCGGTGTCGAATCCCCGAAAATTCTTTGTGGCTGCAACTGTCTTGTCAGATGCATTAATGGCATTTGTACGAGGGTTAGGGGCTTTGATATATCAATATTTTGAGAAGTGATTGATCATTTTGAGTTGTGCATCTGCTATCATTTGAGCTTGTGTGTTAAGGCTCTTGGTGTTTTGCTGGATATTTGGATCCTCGAGGTTATTTGAGCTATACGTTTGCTTTTGAAGTGCGTGGGTTGTATCCAGTCTGCATCAAGTGGTTATTTATCAGTTTTCTTCATCATAACCTTTACGCTTCCATGGTATGTATATGCACCCTGTTCTCTATTGGTTTCAATTGCTTTTCACCGTTTTTCTTGGGATTCTTTCATGGTTTTCTGGTCCTTCTGGGTGTGCGTCATCATTGTGCATTTTGGGGTTTTATTTGGTGCACCAGTTTGTTTTTGATTGATCAAATGTTTATGCTTGGTCTGGTGTTGGTTCTTGTTTGGGCTTTGGTTCACTATGGCTTTAAGCTTTCCATTTTGGTGAATCACTGAGTCGTCTATGCTTTCATGGCGGACGTTTAGGGTTCCCAACCTAGGGCATGGCCATTTGTTCTCGAAATTGCTGAGAAGTGGGTCATTAGTTCATGTTTTATTCATTAAGGTCCTAGGTCGGGTTGGTTTTGGATTTCTGGCTTGGATCTGGAGTGATTTGAATTGCTTTGATGAAAGTAGTCGAGATTTGGACAGGTACGGGTTTTTGAGATCTTCATGGATTTTCGCTTCCCTCGGCTTTTCCTGATTGCTCTATCTCTTCTTCTTTTTTCATCTTCCTGCTAGAGTTTATTTGGCTTCGTCAAAATCTGTTTCATCTGGATTTTCCCAAGATCTGTGTTCAAGTCATTTTACCGATGATGAGCTTTGATATTGTTATATCTAGCTTCACCAAAATCCGTTCCATCCGAATTTTTCCAAAGTCCGCGGTCGGGTTGTTTTACAGATTTTGAGCTTGGATATTGTTATATTTGGATTTTGCCAAAATCCATTCCATTGGGATTCTCTCGATATTTCATGCCCCTTCATTTTCCCTCAGTTTGTCGTAACTATTGCTAATCTCGTCAGAATCCGTCTCTGGTGGATTCTTCCGGGTGTTTTGGGGAAATTACTGAATTTGGTGGTTCTGAATGGTGGGTTTCTTGGTAATACATTTGATTAATTTAAGGAAATTATGCTAAGTGTTCTCAGTACTTTTCTTGATTAAATTGGTGATTTGAATGATATTTTTGGATTTAGTTTGTTTGATTCGTTGGAATCCACCTGGCCTGGATTTTCTGGAAAATCCTTCCCAATGCAAAATCTGCGAGGGGGGCTAAATCCCGAACTTTAGAATAAAGATATTTTTGCACTCATCGCTTCCTATCGATCTAATTATGATTAATTTTATGTGTTTATAGGCAGGACTAGGACAAAATGTTGCTGGTAGAGGCAAGGGAAAGGCAACTGATCCTACTGCAGAGGCTTCTGCTATTTCAAATGCAGAGAAGGTTAAATTGGATATGAAGAGCAGAGTCCCTGATAGCAAGATGACCTTAATTTGGTTAGGGATAATGGATACAAACGTAGGCATGTGGGATTATGGAGAGTTCAAGGCTGAAATGTTAGCATTGAATCCTCCTCTATTGGAAATAGGGATAGTACGATCTGGATTAGCTCATGTGGTAGGTTTCCCTCCTGCAATATAGTGTTATGAGTTGGTGTTAGAATGTGCAAAGAATTATGATAGAGGAACACAGAGGATAGTGGGTCCCCAAGGAAGAATTCTTGCTGGTTTCAATCCTGTATCAATCGCTGCAACCTTTGACATGCTTGACAGGTCCCATGTGGTGGGTTTTGACATGAGCGATGCTAGAAAGTACTATGAAGAGAACATAGTCAAGTCACAATAGGTGATTAATTCCTGGCTAGAGAAGCCTAAGTCTTATTTCTCTAAGTTGCCCAAGCAGTTGTCTAGGCTTAAGTTCAAGAAGGAGTACTATAATGCTATCACTCTTCTCAGCAGGTTGGTGGGATTGAAGAGTGCAGGTGTGTTTGAAACATGGATGTTTAATGTGATTGCTAGGATGGAGTAGGGAATTGATTATCATTGGGCAGGTGTCATCATTGCTAAAATCCATCATCAGTTGTGTAATGTCTTGCAGACCAAGACTTTCACCATGACCTCTTACCTAGTATATTCGTTGGCCAAACTTTATCCATACAAGGGATTGAGCACTAGAGGTGTCTTTGGGCAGGATGCCATTTATGAGGTATACCCACAGTTTCATTTAACTGGTGGAAGCTATCGGAGCTCAAATGATGCCTTTACAATGTATATTACTAGATTGCTCCAAGGTGCAGAGCATGTGAGAATCTCAGATAAGTCAAAAGAATTGATAAGAAGGTATGGAGCATGGTTTATCCAATTCCCAACCTTTTCATATATTAGAATTGATGGTTTTTAGAGGGCACCCTACAGACTCCCTAGGTATCCTACATACCATATTGTGTTGTAAAAAGTCATTAGGAAAATCTATGAATTTGACAATATTGTGAAAGGGGAGATGCACAAGATGGGGTTTGGGAATGATTTCCCTCTAAAGATTGGAATGGGTGAAGTTTGTGCCTCCATTCAGTCTGCCCATGCTGTTGAGGAGGAGATGAGTACTTTTGGACTTCCTTTCCACACTAAGAGAACAAGGTTTGATATCACAGGTGAAGCACAAAGGAAGGCCAATAGGGATTATAGCCATAAGGCTCACATTGAGGAATATTGGGCAAACCTTGCCGATGAGTTTAAGGTAAGGGAGAAGAGATTTTCCAGGTTGCCAGTGGGTTTGGTAAGATTTTACAATGTAAGAGCCATCCCAGATCAAATAAATGAAGATGGAAATGTGATTCAAGGCCATGTCTATGAAGCAATGAAAGATAAACCAGTAGGAGAGGTCGATTGGTTAGAGGAAGAAAAGACTGACCTGGATCAAGCTATGGCCCCGGTGATCAAATTTACTAAGATGTGGTTGAAGCACAAGATGTTGGAGCTGGAGAGCGAGGGTGTTCCATGCACCTATGACCTAATGGGAGACTTAGAGTCTCATTCTACTCCTAAAGCTTCTCTTGAACTAGATCAAAAGGGCAAGGAGAAGGTGGCCTCTCCTTTTAGAATTCAGGTAAGGTATGTTCAAGCTGAGAAGGATGCAGAGCTGGGTAAACAGAGAAAGCTTGTTGCTAAGAAGAGGAAGCATGCCTATAGGAAAGAATTTGAAAAGAATTAGGAAGAAGAGGAAGAGGTGGAGAGTGTCCATGCATTAATGAAAAAGAGAAGGACTACAAGGACATCACACAAGTTGGAGGAGGCTCCTAAGGTTGACAAGAAGGTTGAGCCACCAATGGTAGAAGTGGAGAGTTCCAGGGAAAAGACACAAGTTTATATAAGGAGATCGAGGACTCCTTCCCCAAGGGATACTGTAGCCAAGGAGGATGTTTCGGTAAGTGTCCCTATTGTTGAGCAGGTGAGCTCCTCCATTCCCCAAGATGTTGGTAGTGTAAGGGGAGAGCCAAAACAAGATGAAGGTCCTAAGGAGTTAGGTGGAGAAGAGTTTCAAGAAGGAGACCTCTTTAATGTAGAGGCAGAAATAAACAAGGTGGTTCAATCTCCCTTGGTGGCACATGCAGACTCTCCTGCAAGGGAATAGGTGGGTAAGTCTCCCCAAAAGGTAGAAGAGTAGGTATGGTGGGAAGAGGACCCAATTGTGGATGTTCCCAAAAGTCCAAATGTTGAAAAGGAGGTTACTAATGATCAGCAGGAGAAAGAATAGGATAAGCAGAGCACAGTGCCTATTGAATCTACTATTCCAGATTGGCTCGAGAAGGAATTGAAGAGTAAAATGGTAATTGTTGAGGATGCTCCTCCTAATTGGGGTGCCCTCATGGTGAATGTAGAGAAGCAAAGGGCTAAAAAGAAAGCAAGAGTTGTATCCCGGATTGAGAGGGATTGATCAGGTAACTAGGTGGCCCATATTTCTACCCCTGCTCCGAACAAAGAAAGGGATAATGTAACTACTCAGGATTATAATGTGCAAACTGTTGATTTGGGACATGCTACTATTGAACAAGATATTAAGGAGTATGAGAGTTCTAGTGCAGTTATTGTGGGGAGATTGAAAAAAGTGGTACAAACTAGGCATGAGCTAGAAAAGGAGAATGAAAATCTAAGGAAATACTTGCAGGATTTAATAAAACCCTTGCAGGCCATTGGCTCCTCTTCTTCTGCTGCAGGATTCATTCCCTAGGAGACAATTTATGAGTTAGAGAGGATGAAAAGTACTTCACATGTTGCAGTTACCTGGTTGAAAGGTATTCAAGATAAAGGAGATGAGGCCATTAAGGGCATATTATCCATTGGAGGGGATACAATGAGATTAATTGATCGGTTAAAGACTGCATTGGCACAGGATAATGTGGATACTGACCTCTTGTTGCAAAAGGTTACAACTATCATGGGATTCAATGAGGACATACTGGTTAAGTGCAAGATTCTTCCTTTTCCTAGGGTTTTTGAACCTTGGGAGTGGTTTGAAATTCTGCAAATGAGGTGGAGGGGCTTGAAAAAGATCCATAAGCAGGCAAGGAAAATTGAGGATGCTCTAATTGATGTTCATGGGAGATGCATTTCATTCTTCGAGGTCATGACTGGGAGGAAGAAGTTTGCTCCAAAACATCTTAGTTTGGAGCAACTTAGAGAATGGTGGAGAGATGTATATTCTCTAGTTAGCGAAGGACCAGTTACTGAACATCAGTTGGATGATGCTAAAACTTATATTGCAGTCATTGATAGGTATTTGACCAACAAAGCTGATTGGGATGGTACAGTTTGATAGGTAAGAGAAGATGTTAAAACTCTTGAGAGAAAGATTAGGGTTTTTCCTATGCCACGTATTGCTGAGCTCGACAGGGTCCTATTGGTTGTACATGGAGAAGAGGGTAAAGCTAAGGACAAGGATGGGGAGTGAATATATAGGGTTACATTGATATTTGTGCTTCCCATTAATTCACATGTATTGGACCGACCTTCTTTGGTGTCTTGGCGGTTTAGGATGAAATTGGTGCCAAGGGCACATTTCATATGTTTGAATTTAATCTTTGGGGCCGACCTCTTGTAAGTCATATTTTATTGTAAATTATCACTTGGGCCGACCTATCTTGGGTACTCTTTATAAGAATGGGCATGTTGCCTCACTTCAGATATAGATAGGAGATTAAGAAATATAAGTATAAGGATAAGTAAGAGAAAGTTAGGGTTTTATTTTCAAGCGAATGTTGTAATAGAGAACTGTAATTGTTGTTGTTTTTGGATGATTTAATATAAGAAGGATATTGTGTTTGGTATCCATCTTCTGGAATTTCATCTGGCATGGTTCTTGTTCTTCTATCTTTCAAATTGCTTATAGTTTATGGTTAAATGATTTGATAATGCCTAGGGTTTCATGCTTGGAATGTTTGTAGCGATCTCTACTCCATACTTTTTGCACTTAACTGATTGTTAGCTGCTTTGCAAAGTTAGCCTGGACTTATATTTGTGCTTAGTTCAATTGTGAAGGTTTGTTCAGTTTAATTACTATGGGATTGGCTGAATGAATGTTTATGATTTGAAAATCTTTCAACACCTTAGAAGATTTCACTATTTTTGTGGAATTGCACATTTATCTGGGTCAAGCAAAGAATAGTTTATGAGAGATCGGTCCATTTTAAGCATTTTATCCTTTCGTATTTCCAGTCTTAGGGTTAGAAAATAGTTTTAAGATTACCTTTGAAACCTTTATCTTTTGCTGTTTCTTTATTATTTAGGTTCCAATCAAGTTTGAAAGTATCATTTTAGTGTTCATACCTGATAAGATTTGAAATCCAGTGTTGCTCGTAGTAAGGTCCCATTGTGATTACCAGCATTTTCACATTTATCACTGAGTTGTTTACTGCATTGTCAAGACCTGACATTAGAGACCTTGGGGTTATCTCTTTTCCCATAGAGATTTACCTTTCAAGAGAGATAGGATAATATATTCTTTCTGAGTTGTTGTTGTGCAGAAAACACCATCAACACCACCGCCATCCAACTTCCTATCAAATCTTAACCATGCAGTATGACCATTATCATTTGAATTTTTTTTTAATATCACCTGTTGATCGTCTCCTTTGTGTTCTCATCAGAACCATTGATTAAAAAACCTCCAAAAGGTCACTTTAAGTGATTTTTGTGGTAAGAAGTCATCATCAAAACATAAATAAATTTCTCTCCCATCAAAAATTCATAGTTTATAATAAGGCTTTAAGACTTTAAACACTTAGGGTTTTTAGGTTTTTGGTCTTTAAAAATACAAAACCCTAATTCTTAATCCCATATTGCATATACAATCCCTAAAAAAATTGTCACTATTTTATGACCTTGACATCCAACTCTGACCAAGTATCAACATCTCTGCTATGATGACAATTAAACATCAAACACAAGATCTTGATGAAATCAACATACACCAATCACCTTATACAACACTTGATAGAATGAATCTCTATCACTTGCAGAACCATCATCATGTTAAGATGGTCAACATTAAAGGCCAATTCACTATACTAAAAAATTCCAACCATGCCATGTGCCAACAATATCCCTTCAATGACAACATTCCACACCACCAAAAGGTCCTAACATGAAAACAACTCAAAACTCAAACATACATTAATGATCATAGATTATCAACAACATCACACGATCCTGTATTGAGATCATCAGGACAAGTTCACCAAAATATGTTGTCACCAAAGCATTTAAACAACTCCTAATGAAGACAACTTGATTTGATTACATGACTTGATCACTCCATGAATGAAGGTAAATCATGATGAAGACATATTCAAAATGGTGAGCATGATAGAAAATGAGATAATCTTCCCCCTAAAATATGATTGTTTGGCAATATCCATTTACAATAGATTTAGACATGCTGAATTGATAGTTGATTAAGAGATTTGAATTGTACAAGATTGGTATGCAGTTTCTAATATATCTTGTATGTTGGATATGTTTCTAATAGATACTAGAACAATGCCAAGGAAGGAAAAAGATCTCTAAATGTAGTTCACCATTTGAAGAGTTGAAAAGTTTATTGTGCCGGAAGAAAAAATCAGATGCAATAAAGATGAAGTGAGTAATATTGTTACCACTTGTGCAACACATTTCTTTTCCTTGCATTGGTTGACAGTCTTATTGCTTCCAGTCGTGCAACTTTTCTCTTCAACCTCGAAAATAGAAATATCAATATGATATGACATATCAATTTCCTTTACAAGTGTTCATTCAACTCTACCAGTTTCCATCAAGCTTATGAATGATATGTACACATGTCATTGTAATTGTTGGGATTCAATATCCTCTTAAAATTGGACTTTTTACTAAACTATTCTATGTTTTCTTAAGGCTACTGATTGTTGATGAGATGGATTTTCTAATCAGTAGAGATCAATAATTTTTGTATGATCTCTTCAGGCTTCCTAGTTTCCCAAATTCACAATGTATGCTAATGGGTAAGTTGAATAGGAGTTGGGGAAGAAAATCCTTCATTTTAGTTGTTGCTGCAAAATAGTTAGATCTTTTGTGAAGTTTCTATGGAATTCTTTATAGAATTAATACTTTTCTGCTTTTTTTGGCAGGAATTTTGAATGCAATAGACTTGACTGATCGGTTTCTTCCCAAGTTGCAGTCTCTAAACTGGACAATCTCTTGGTTTCTATCTATTTTTGATAAAACAACACACACAAATGGATGGAATTCATAAGTAGTTGGACCTTGATTAACCTACTCAACTCTAATGCATCATGTTACTCTTATAGTAATAAACATCAAAATTTTAGCTTTGGATTTATCAATCCTTTTAAAGAATTTTGATTGTGGAATGTGTAGTTTTCTTAATTCTAAGAATGGATTGTATTAATATTGTAAATTTTATTGATAAAATGTCAAATTTTATACTGATTCTTTGACAAGGAAATGGTTTAACAATGTCCCACACCTTTGTAGGTAATCAAGTGCATGCTATCATAAACTATGGTAGTTAAACACTTGATTTCCAACATTAATTAAAGGTTTTCTTCATGAATTATAGTCTACTGCCTCTTTTTTATTTTTAGAGGTGTTTTGTTTTCTAACACCAACTTTATTATTTAATATATGAATTAGCAGGTAAACTTATTGTTATGACATTTCGTGCCTATTCAAAAGATCAGATACTTAAGATGCTTCAACAAAGATTGAAGGTAATCTATTGTGATTTGAATTATTCCCTCCTTGCTATTGGTAGATATTCATATGCATTTTCATTGATGTTTGTAAAAAGTATAATAAATAATGTTATTGTCATGTTGTTTTGGGGAAAATATTTTTAAGCTTCTCTTAGCTTATATATTTATTGTTTGTTTAGGGTCTTCCATTTCAATATTTTCAACCTCAGGAATTGGAGCTTTGTGCAAGGGTGAGTTCTGTTTCCTTTTGGATAAAAAATTTATGTGGAAAGACTTTACCTTTTTGTTGAAACAAAAGAATCTATGTTATAATTGTGGCCTTTATCACTTAAATGCATTTTTTTTTTCACATACATGCCAAAACATGCAGCCTAGTTAATTTGAAGCCATACATTCACCAATAAGAGTATGCCTTTAAAGTAGATCAAACATGCAGGATTTGAAGGTATTCAAACTAATCGGCTATGAGGGCTTCCATAATATTGGCTGAAAAGTGAAAACTATCTCATATGCCAAATTACTATGCGAACAAGCCAATGATGAAATGATTTTATAATCTTCTTTTGAAGAGTTCGAAGTTTTTTCCTTTCATTTAAATTCATTAGTTTTGATGCTTTGATTGTATAAGGTTGAAAAAGGATTTCAATAATCTTATTACAACCATTTTTATGCTGAAATCTGAGCTGATTTATAAAGTGAAGGCTCTATCAAATCCCAATAACTCTATAATGTGTCCTTCACATTGTTGCATTTAGATAAGTTTTATGAAGAATGCCAATAATCATAATAGGTCCAACATATCCATGGTAGAGCTTTGTAATATGATAATTATTTTCATACATAAGATTTTCACAGTCCATATTGACAATATAATGTTTTTCTAGATTGAATTGCATTAATTAAACTGATGTTAAAAAATTAATGTAGTTTAATCTAGAAAAGCATTCTATCATAATGTTAAGCGCACAATTTAGATTTTTGTAAGACTCTACACTTCAACTACAAAGTACAAAATAAAAAATTGAGTGCTAGTTGATTCCCTATTTATGAATTGATTGGTTTGACCCTGTTAGCAACTATATCGTTCCAGCAGTTGAGTATCACTCATAGACTTAGCCTCTAAAGATGGAAATGCCTAGGGCACTAACTCGTTTCTTTAAGCATTCACTCAAATACCTAGGGGCTTATTATTATTTTTCTTGAACATAAATATCCTTTTAAAACCTCTCGTAATCTCCTTTGATATGTCGTATTTTCAATCTAGTGCTCAAAATGACATTCATTCTCCCAAATTTTAATGGAATATTGGTTTATATGAGCATTTGTTGTGCATAATTGACAAATTAGAAGTTGTTAATTGCTTTCATGCTTTTGATAAAGGAATGCAGAAAAACAACCTTAATAACATCCCTAGAAAGAGAATGTGTAAAACTATTTCTTAGAAAGAAGTGACATGCATTGAGATCATTTGTTAGATGGTTCATGATACCACACAATGCGACAATATTGATAATTATATAATTGCTTCTCGTTCATATTTCAGATTTCATAAGGAGCTTAGCAATTGATGTTATATGGTTTTGTGATTGCAAATGTTTATTATAGAAAGCTCAGTCTTCAAATTAAATTTTCTTTAAAAAATGTCCTTGGGTGTGGGTATGTGCAAGATCATGATGGGCCAAAAAGTGGTGATATCTAAGTGATATGATGACCCATGTGGCTCACAAATTTTTTTTTACCCAAAATTGATGAAATGAAAAGGGTTTTTAAAGGAGATTCTCAACTTTCCACCAATATAAATTATGCTTTACTTTGAATTTAATAAATAATTATTATTCATTTTCTATTTAAATTATGACTAAAGTCCTAATTGATAAGCTGATTGAAAAAAATCTATAGCTTTCAAATGGTATCACATTTTTTGAATCCAAAACATGTGTCACATTCTATGCCTCACATACTATAGGATTAAAAAAAAAAATCATAATTAATTATTTACTTGGAACAAAATTACAAAAAAATATGCAGCACATTGAGACATGAGTCCCCTACATATATCTAAAATCTTATAAAAATATATTATCATTTTATTGTGGTTAGGGTGGTCAGACAGACACCTACTTCTTATTTTTAACCTAAAATTTAAGTACTACTGCATTGAAATTTCAAATTTTCACCAAATAGATTTAAAAATAAATAAATAAACCTAGTAGTTTAGAAAATTGATTCAATTTTCTATAGATTCTATTGTACATATTTTTGAAATAATATAGATAACTTATTCAATTATTTATTTCAAGTTTCCTAACTCTAATTTTCTAGTTTTTCCATGATGATCCTGCACATACCCCTATTGCAAAAAGTAGTTATTGCATCAGGGGATATGAGGAAAATCTATTCATGTCTGCAAGTCCACTATCTTCACTGAATCCCATAAGTGCATTTTAGTTGTTACACATTTTAGAAATTGGTGCCAGTTGGATGTAATGAGAAAAAACTTCGTTTTGTACACAAATGTCTTGAAAATAGTATCATGGTCATCAATAATTTTGAGACTCAAGGAATTTCACAACATATATGAATTTTGATGTATAATTAGTTCAATATTTGTGGCATTGTATTGGAAGGTGTCTATTTTTTTGAGGTTTCTTGATTTAGATACTTCTAATGGCATTCAATATAAATTTCATGAAACACTTATGGTTAGATGTTGTTGAAATGCTTCAAGCAGAATTAGTTGTTCCAGTGTATTCCTCAGATACAATTTCTTATGAAAAGTTTCCTAGCGATCCAAATTTATCAATTGAGGGCAAGTTAACAAAGCAGGAAATGCATTCCTCATTTATTTGTGTGACAACTCAATTTGGTTATTCATTTTCATGAACATGACATCTTCCAACCACATGTAAGGATTAGAAAAAATCTTTTTTGATCTGCATAACTCCATTATTTGTGGACATCTTTTCCCCAAAAAAATTGGAAATTGTAAGTTACATTGTATTGCATCATTGAGAATTGTAGTGGGATATTGGATGAGAATCATTGATGCACACAATCAATAGAGGTTTTTGTGTTTGCAAGGTCATGGGTGTTTTAAGGTGTTGGGGATTTTCCTCTATTGTCTTTCCGTATATATGAAACTGGAAATGAATAAAGCAGGTACTGCTTTTGGAGCAGGCCAAAAAGTTCTTGCAAAAGCATTTAAAGTCCAAGGTAAACTAGACATGCTAATGTTAGCTTTAAAATTTTCAAATTTATATACTATTAGATTATTCTTGTTCACTTTTAATGAAGAAAGTCAATTTGATCATAATATATGATATCATGCCTAAAATTATCCTTTTTTCACTGCAACTCTTGGCTATTGTGCAAGTAATTTAGCTATGTCTTCAAAAATATATAATGAGGCAATTGATTTGTATACGTTGGACATATCATTGTCTAGAGATGATGTTGTATATTATTGTAATGAGTATGCATATTCATCTGAAATAGGCTTTTTAATTCTTTGTATTTTGATCTGACATCATGATGTTTTCTAGTATTTGCATTTTATAGGTAGAGCTATATTATATTACTTTTTTTAAGAGGTTGAAATTTCTTTGTATATAATGGTACTCTTTGATTGAAATGAATTCATGAGAATTTTTTTTTTATGTGTCAGTAGCCCAGATGATACTTTATTGCCATCTTTCTCTGAGTGTGGATCTATATATAAAATAGTTTGTTCATTGTGTTTAACCTTTGGTGACTGATTTTAAGAGAAAGCATTATAACTCTTCAACTTCTCTTATTAAATCTGATTGGCATCAATGAATCCTGGAATTATTTATTATATATGCAAAATATCTTTGCTTATATGTTGTACTTTGAAATTCCTTTTTCATACAACTCTTTGTATGTTGTATAACTATAAACATAAATGTAATAATAAAAAATAGAATTTTTATATGCAGTACATGTTCAAAAGTGGCATTTTGCAAACTTACATACACCAAGGCTATGTTTAGGTTGTGTCCTGCTGTTTAGAGAGCAATAGTGTCAGCTTGTTTCCTTAGCTCATGGTTGAATTCTTAGATTGACTGTATTTATTGTCTATATTTTGGTAATAATATTGATTACGATGATCACAAAATCTTTGAAATTTCTCTTTAGGTAATATGTTTCAAGACTTGGTATACTTTATTTGAAAACCTTCATTGGAGATGGATTAGATTCAGCCAGCTATATCTATTGTGATTTTTTAACATCTTATTGTAGGATAATGAGACTTCAGTAACCATGGTTGCTGCTATGTTTACAAGACATCATTATCTCCCTTTGCTTCAGGAGCATGACAACATGAGAAAGATAAAGCATAGCATTTTAGTAAGCATATAGAGCATAGTGGGTTTATAATACTAAAGAGAGAATTACTTGTAAACAAGACTGATATTGCACTAACAACTATTTGAAGTAGGCTATCATTTTATTGTATTCATAAGAAGAGTGGCTCAATTTTTTTCATAGGAAAGTGAGACAACTGTTGTGTACAATACATAATTACTTGGATAGTTGTCAAAAAAGTATTTTAGTTAGACATGATCAGGTATTTGGGCATTCATCCGAATTTGAATCCTAATTTTATCACACTATAGCTCCCAATGTTTCTCTAAGTTTTGGGGAAGGGGAAAAATATTCTTACAGACTTTCACAATGGCCTGGGGGTAGCTATTGAAAAAATATATAAAAATTTAATATTTGAACATTTACTTACAAAAAACAGTAAAAGAAGTTGCAATGTATGATTTATGTAAACACCATGAGTAAAAGAAGTTGAACTTATAGAAATTTGTACTATTGTATGCCATTTTTCATAGGAGACAACAAATATTAATGTCTTCACCTATAATACTGGGTTCTTTGGGAACCCTTGCTGAAATTGAGCTGGTTATGGCTTGGTTTTGATTCCAGTTCGGATCCTACTTGGCTCTGGCCCTGAGCTTAACCATTTGGATAAGGTACATTTAAGATGTACCTAGGCCAACTAGCTATTTTGTTGCATTCTCCCTCAAAAAACTCGGGGAGAACTTAGGTGAACCCCCAGGGAAGAGAAACCATGAGAATTTAAGAAACAAAAAATGAAAAACCTCATCTAACCCTAAAAGTCCATTTCTAAAGAATTTGGAGCTTGGTTACTAGTGGTAAAATTATGAAAACGGTGTGCATTGATGGGTCCTAGAAATATATATTGTTGTACACTCTTTTCATATCTCTAAATGCACTATTGTATCATGAAAACCCTCTTATCAAACTCATTTCCACCAATCTTACACAATTAAATCTATGAAATGATTTCTATTTTATATTACAATTTTATGGATGAATTGATTGATTTTAAATAGAGTAAGATAGGATGGATGGATAATCTCTAATTGGTTTTTTTAATTCATTAGTTAATTTATAGTTTAATATAGTTTTGAAATCCATTCTAACATCTCTCTATTTTGAAAAAAATTAAATTAATTTGGTGGAGATATCAAACATTTTTCTATTGAAATGATTGGTCTGACAATAATGTTCCACAATTTCCAAATTCTAATTGTAAAGTTCTTATTTGCATAAGTTTTCTTTTAATTTGATTTAACTAGATTAAAAAATATTACAAGTTATTACTAGAAGATTTTTCAATTTTTACTAAATGGAATGTAGAAATCTCATGTCTTTAATAGATTCTCTTTCTAAATTTTGCTCACTTTGTTTGTTTTCCATTCAATTATTCAACTAATTTGTTGGGAACTACATTTGAACTTCCATTCCCTACAGATATAAATTCAGGCTTAGAAGCTCAAGTCATGCTAAACCATGCATGGACATCGATGTCTAGTCCAAATAATAGTAAATCTACACATGATTCTCAATCTAAGAGCAGCTCTAAGGTATTCTCTTGGACAATAAATAAGTTATGTTCTTGAATTGTATTTATTATTGAGGTTTTATTTAGATTTGAAACAACATATATTTTAATTTCTTTCTGTCAATTTTGTAAGATCTTTGTCTGATTCATGCCTTCTTGATTTTTTCTCATAGCTAATAATCAAAGATTGGTTTGTCCCTGTTGTATGAAGCTTCTAACTATGAAAGTCCAAATTAGGGAATGTGGGGAAATGGGGACCATTAGGAAATGCATGCTAGGAAGGGATATCTTGAAAGCATGAAATCAAGGAACTTGGGGAAATGGGGACTTGAGCAACTTGAGCACCAAGGTAAATTCAAGTCCCGAAGTTGAAAATTAGGGAACTTACGAAAAATGGTGACTTTGAGAAAGGGTCTGCAGTGAAGGGAAATCCTGAAATCCTAAAAAACAAGGAAATCATGGGGCGATAACATGCTTAATCATATGCTTGTTCATGGTCTCATCTTGCTAAAAGTAATTGAACTTTTCCAACCCAATTCGATGGCTCAATATTATCAATTCTAGAAGCCTTGTTATAGTAAAATTTGGCATGAACAAATTGTTCTTCCTTCTCTGAATGATTTGTCTTAATATTACCAACATTGTTGTAGTATGCCCCAAGGGAATTTAAAATGGAAATTCTATCATACCTCACAATAGCATAGTACTCATCAATTTCTGGACTAGCACCTTCTTCAAGTATTTGTTGAAACTCCTCAATTTTGCCTTGCTTGAAATATTCTCTTGCTATAATTAGCCATAAATCGAGAGGAGCTTGCTCTACTTTCAGGATGTCAAGAATGTCAGTGGAATCTCTTGGTAGTTGATCTAAAGTTGTTTACAGTCTAGAATAGAGCCCTGAGTGAAGAGGTATCTCTGACAGTTCATGAAGGGATGGCTACTAGGAATCTGAACGGTTAGTCAAGAAATGGTACAAAGATGTAAGGGCAGGCCTTGATGGTTGCTTGTTTTGGTTGGATTAGGATTCCTAAAGGGTGGAAAGGTCTTGAGAAGTCTAGTTTGGTCTTGAAGGGTTTAAAACCTAAATTATGCTATGTTGAGTCATGGTTTTAGTAAAGAAGGAATTGAGTGGTCAATAGAAGGAATGGTAAGTTTATGAAAGGACAGATTCCAAGGATTGTTTATTTTTATTTAGTTAAGGTTCATAAAAGATGAAAGGGATAGTTGATGCCATGTTTGAGGCTTTTAGTTGTGGACAATGGACATTGTGGACAAGTTGCATGTTAAGATGTCAGCATGTGATAGTCTCAAGGTTAGAAATCCTCAAATACTAGTTGCAAGATCAAAAAATTATATTTTCTAATTTAAGATCATTTCTTTTAGATTATGTTCCAAACGCTTTGATTAAAATTTTGAAGTTTTTGTAAAAAAATATTAGTTAATAAAACAACTTGGTATGGCATTGGTTGGGTGATCAAATGGGAAGGTTATAATGTTTGTAAATGGTTAGAGATGAAATTATCCAAGTCTTAGACTTAGAGTGTGTTAGCAGCCACCATTTGGATAGAGAATGTTGTG
Source organism: Sequoiadendron giganteum (assembly GCA_007115665.2). NCBI lineage: Eukaryota > Viridiplantae > Streptophyta > Pinopsida > Cupressales > Cupressaceae > Sequoiadendron > Sequoiadendron giganteum. Next base: position 809,690,352 of record CM021100.1, on the reverse strand, counting down.
GCTTTAAGTCCTTATTTTGTTTGCTTATTATGGGTTCATATCAATAAATAAGTGGCATTCTTGATATCATCATTATATGAAGTTTTGAACAATATTCTTTTAGTGTTTTTAGAGGACTCTTCTCCACTTGTCATTGTAATTGGAATTGGGTAGAGTAATTTTCTTACATGAAAGGACAATGTATTAGTATTTAGGTGGTGAGAAAATGAGACAACATTGTAGTTGAATAAAAGAAAATTTGAAATTATTTGATAAGAATCTAAGGTGAGTGGAAAAATTTACTAGTTTGGTGTTTAAATTTCTAGAGAAAAACATGGTCAACATCTAAAATAGTGACACTTCCAATGTGTTTGATGACCATCAAAACTATTTTTGTTTCAGATCCAATACATACATAGACAATAGATACATGGATATGGTGTTGGGAAAGGTGTCATAAACCTTGCATCCAAATGTTTGTATTTATTTATTAATAGTTAATTAATTGTGAGCCCTCGGGGAAAATATCTTTTCATGTAAGATGTGTAGGAGCATCAATGGTGATGTAAGTGGTGTAGAAGAATTTATGATGCACATAAAAGCATTTAAAAGGATAGTGACATTGCTAGATTGGCTTTAGACCAACATATGACATATGTTATGGTGCATCATAAAGCATCTTTGTGTTGGTTTGAATATGCCAAAATGGAGCACCTATTTTGGGGAGGATGCCATGACATATTATGACAAGGCGTAAGGCATCTGCTAAATATAACTTGTTGACCACCTCACAAAGAATGGAATTGGAATTTAAGCCAAAATATGAACCACTTTTGGGTCATAGTTTTGGCACATGGTGAACTCCTTGAATAAAACAACATTTTTCTTCTAATAATTCTCTAATTTCTTGTATTATTTCTAAGTTTTATGTGTTCTTCTTATACTATACAGGCTCGTACATGTAATAAATGCTCTAAATTGCTTTGTATCCTATAAGGAATGGAAGTAGCCTTCTTTTGAATTCATTCTGAAGGGTTAACAATAAATTCATAGGGATTTCTTGTTAGTTTTCTATAGTCTACCTCTGTAAGGCTAGTGAGGACATATTTTGAAGTTTCCATCATGTATTAAGCCATTTCACTTACTGTTTTGGTCCGTCTCTTAGTGGAATGGAATGATAGGATGGTAGAGTGTGTTTTCCTATATTTTTTGTGTGGGAGTGAAGTGAGTTGTAGGATGTGGGATGTCACCCTAGGGTGTAGTGGTGGATTTTCCATATGAAATGGTGTTGCCAAAGTAATGTTTTGTGAAAACAATGAGGAAAATGGTCTTATGAAGTATTTTTGGCCATGTGCAGAGCAAACGAAAGGTGTTAGATGTATTGATTTGGTCTAAGAAGCCCAGGAGTTGGGTGTTTGAGTAAAACCCTAGGTTTTGGGGTGTAAATGGAGGGTTTCATGGATCTGTGGTATAGAGGTCCAAGGTATGAGAAATAGTTGGAAAATTTGAAGTTTTGGGACACAATTTAAGACCTTCTATAGAGTCTTTATGAGTACAAGGTGTCTAGAGGGTACTTTTTTTGTAAAACAAGGCTAATTCTAGTAGCCTTTTTGCAGGGCAGTCTGTTGGATCTTAATGATGGAACAAATAAACTTGGTATGATATTTTAGGATTTTGTCTAAGGTTCTATGTTAAATCTTGATTGATGTTTGGTTGGACATTGGACAACCTTCTCTAAAAGATGTCCCTATTTGGTTAATCTTTGAAAGCTAGAAGCCTATTTTTGTGACTTAAGGGTAGATTTCCTTGATTGAGTTAGAGTATTTTTGTGTTGGATATTGTAATTTCACCACCTAGATTGCATCATCCAGCAATAATTTCAGTCCAAGAGATGACATCTCTTCGAGGCATTTTGTCAAAAAATTTACATGCTTTCTCTATGCTTCCACATTTTGTATACATGTCAACCAAAGCATTTCCAACTATAATATCAGATGAAAATACCCCTTCTATTATGCTTTGATGGATGTCAATCTACTGTTCCAAAGTTTCCATTTTGCAATAGGTAGAGAGGATGTTGGAAAAGGTTGCGGAGTCTAGATTTAAACCTGCAAATTGCATTTGCTTGAAAGTTTCTAAAGACTTTTCAACATATCTAATTTGTGTATATCTTGCAATTATTGCAATCCATGAGACCACATTTCTTTGAGGCATTTTTTCAAATAGTTTGCATGCCTTGTCTATGTTTCCACATTTTTCATACATGTATACAAGGGTTGTTTCCACTACAACATCTGAGAAAATTTCTCTATCCTTTATGCTTTGATGGATGTCCATACCCTGTTCCAAAGCTCCCATTTTGGAATAGACAGGGAGGATGCTGGCAAAGGTTGTGGAATTTGGATTTACACCTGCCAATTGCATTTGCTTGAAATATTTTAAAGCCTTTTCAAAAAAAATGTTTTTTGCATATCCTACAATCATTGTATTCCATGAGATGACATCTCTTTTAGGCATTCTATCAAACACTTCACGTGGCTTGTGTATGATTTCACATTTTTCATACATGTCCACTAGATAATTTCCTACTATAATATTGGGCAAAAATACCCCTTTCATTATTCTTTGATGCATATCCATACCGTGTTCCAAAGTTCCCATTTTGGCACAGGCAGGGAGGATGCTGATAAAGGTTGTAGAGTCTGTTTTGAAACTTTCCATTTGCATTTCCTTGATTTTTTTTAAAACCCTTTCAACAAATCCATTGTATGCATATCCTGCAACCATTGCATTCTATGAGACAATAGTTCTTTGAGGCATTTTGTCAAACAGTTCAATGGCTTTCTCTATGCTTCCACATTTCGCATGCGTGTCTACTAGGGCTATTGCAACTAAAACATCTAAAAAAGTTCCTCTCTCCTTTATGCTTTGATGGATTTCCATACCCTCTTCCAATGATCCCATTTCAGCACAAGTTGAAAGTACATTGGAAAATGTGAACTAAATGGATTTGTGGATGCTCAATAGATGTGCAAGCTCTTTGATAATATGACAACATAGTCTTTAATTTGGTGAGATTAAAAGAAAAAAGCTTGTCAATGATTAAAATATAATATATTGTATGGCTTTGTAATACTAGTTACACCCAACATAATTGGCTAGGTGTAAACCAAAAAGTAAAGCGCTATAATGTGGATATACTTTCTATTTTGACGTTGATATCTTAAAAATATTAGAGGTCTTCCTGTTAGTGTAACCTTTAGCCTTTATTTTCTCTTTTAGAGCATATGTGACATATATACACATGTACGTACATATGTATGCATATCCATTTATATAATATCACTATGGTGAAAATTTCATACACATGTCCTCTTCTCTAATGTTTTTATAGGTCCACTTCAATTATAGTGTCTATGGAATAAGAGGGTGAATTGCTGCCAATTTTAGGCACATAAAATACCTATGGACATTTTTATGCATGCATGAACAAATTTTTCTTCCTTCTCTGAATGCTTTGTCTTAATCTTACCAACATTGTTGTAGTATGCACCAAGGGAATTTAAAATGGCAACTGTCATACCTCACATCAACATAGTACTCATCAATTTTTGGACTAGCACCTTCTTCCAGTATTTGTCGAAACTCCTCAATTTTTCCTTGCTTGAAATATTCTCTTTCTATAATTAACCATAAATCGTGAGGAGCTTTCTCTACTTTCAAGATGTCAAGAATTTCAGTGGCATCTCTCGGTAGTTGATCTAATGCTACTTTCACTTCTTCCTCTAAATTTTTCACTAGTATGTACACACACCCCATTCTTCCAAGAAGATTACTTCTCTAACACAAATTATCCTTATATGCACCTAAAAATGTGCAAATATATGACTTCAGCAAGTAAAAATAGAAGAAACATATAAGAAACATTCAAATATATGCACCTATAGATGTGAAAATATATGACTTCAACAAAAATATATATATATGAGTTCAAAACAGAGAAGAAACATAGATCTTAAGAGTTCTCTCTCAAATTTTGAAAAGGTTCTAGAGGTCCACCTTGAGAAATGTGAGAGCTTAAAAGTTGTAGGCCATATATATGCTCAGCAAGGGTAGGTAGAGAATAATTTGGAAATTTTAAGAAAGGCAACTCACATAGATCCACGTGATTCCCATGCATTTATCAAGATGGGTGAGTTATTAATATCTCTTAAGACAATGAAGTCTCTTTTGAAGAAGGGCGGAGAAGAAGTACCCATTTAATTGTTAAAAAACATTGGGGTTCTTCATTTTCAGTGTGATTTACTAGATTTGGCTCAACAAAATTTTATGGAAGCATTAAGAAATGGCATTTGGGCTGAATTCATAATTAAAAGCTCTAGTGCCAATTCTACAGTTTTTTTTGTGCGCTTTAAGGATATAGAATTCTTCCATTGACTAGAATAAAGTGGTGTTTCACTTGAGTTACCATGGGATAAAGTCACGACACTATTTAATCTTTCTAGGTTGTTTGAACAACTACATGATATCGAAAAAAAAAATCTTTTATATAGCATAATATTGTTCAAGTTTCTTGAATATGTGAATGCATATCTATGTCTTGCAGCCATGGATTAGGCTTGGAATGAGATCCAAATAATCCTAGAATTGATTGGGGATGCACTTCACATGGATAAAAACTCATCAAATGATTTATGCATGCTTGGCAACATGGAACTAAAAATAGATGATCGACTTAAAGAAAAAGAAACAATGAAAGTTGCACAAAGTGAATCAGATGTGAAGAATTCTTATGTTGACATTTCACTTGGAAATTGGAATTATTTTGCAGATTTTCACAATGAGAGGAGGGATCCAAAGAATGAGGCATAAAATCTTGAGAAGGCTAGAGAAGTGTATTGTAAATTTTTGGCATAGAGACCAAGAAATTTTTATGCTGCAAATGGGGAAACCATTGTGCTAGCTAAAAGAAGAAGAGTTGATCTAACCACGCACACCTAATGATAAACTATATATATAAATTGTAATGCAATAAGGATTACTGACATGCGAAGTACGTGCAACCCTCATCTACTAAACTTGCATGACTGCATGCACCTAGAACCCAAGCAAAGATTACAATGTTAGGATGTGTTCCAGAGTGCTTCATTAATTCAAATATTTTGAGAGGTTCCTTGCAAAATCCACTTTTTTCACATTTTGCAATCAATCATTTCATTCCATGAGATGACATCTCTTTGAGGAATTTTGTCAAACAATTCAAGTGTTTCATCTACGATTCCACATCTTGCATATATGTCTACTAGAGCATATCCAACTATAACATCCAGGTATATTTTTAATTCTTCTATCTTTCATCAATCTCTTTACTATTTGAACCTCATACAAATGTTTTAGAGAAGAACATAAGTTGCAATATTTTTAGGATCCAACTAAAAAAGTAGTGTTGTTGGAAATACTCAGCCTATATTCACTATCGGCCTAAAATTACTACATCAAGGGGAAATCCCCTCATAGCTCCATCAATAGAGCAATGAAAGAATATCGACAACACTAGAACATATCAGTGGAAGATAACACAACATCCCACCAATGGGGCGATAGCATGCTTAACCATGATAGAAATATAATAATCAATTTAGTTAATTGGTTAGCTAGTTCATTGATTAATGTTTTTTGACAGATTTGTGGATGCTCAACTATTGTGCAAGCTCTTTGATAATATGACAATGGTTTGATTCAAATATTCATAAATGGATCAGAGACATTTTCAAAATTCTCCCCTAATTTCTAGAAGGAACGATGTATTTATAGATTTAGAGGTGAAAATATGAATGGTTGATCAACCATGCACACCTAATGATCAACTATATATGTAAATTGTAATGCAATAAGGATTACAGATGTGTGAAGTATGTGCAGACCTCATCCACTAAACCTACATGACTGCATGCACCTAGAACCCAAGAAAATCTATAATGTTAGGATGTGTTCTAGAGTGCTTCATTAATTCAAATATTTTGAGAGGTTCCATGCAAAATCCATTTTGTACATATTATGTAATCAAACATTTCATTCCATGAGATGACATCTCTTTGAGGTATTCTATCAAAACATTCAGGTGTTTTCTCTACAATTCCACATCTTGCATATATGACTACCAGAGCATATCCAACTATAACATCTAACAAAAAATCCCCTACCATTATGCTTTGGTTCATGTCCATAGCCTATCCCAAAGCTCCCATTTTGGCACAGGTAGGGAGGACTCTGGTAAAAAAAATGCCTTTATACCTACCAATTGCTTTCGTTTGAAATTTTTAAAATCCTTTTCAATAAACAATTTTTTGCAAAATCTACAATCATTGCATTCCACAAGATGCAATCTCTTTGAGGCATTATGTCAAAAAATTTGCGTGCCTTGCCCGTGATTCCACATTTTGCATGCATATCTACTAGAGCATTTCCGACCATAATATCTGATAGAAATCCACCTTCTAGTATGCTTTGATGGATGTACATACCTTGTCCAAAGCTCCCATTTTATTACAGGTAGGGAGTATGCTAGCAAAGGTTTTGGAATCTAGCTTTACACTGGTTAATTACATTTGCTTGAAAGTTTCTAAAGCCTTTTCAACAAATCCATTTTGTGCATATTCTATAATATTGTAATCCATAGACCACATTTCTTATAGGGATACTATCATGTATTGTCTATGCATTGATGTATATTCATATCTTGTTTCAAAGCTCCCATTTTGGAATAGGCAGGGAGGATGTTGCCGAAGGTTGTGGAATTCGGCTTTACACCTACGAATTGTATTCACTTGAAATTTTTTAAAGCCTTTCCTCCAAATTTATTCTATGCATATCTATTGTAGATGTTCTTAAGCTATATGAAAAAGGTTTATATACAATTTGAGATCAATTGATAAGATGAGACATGTAATGTTGATTTGATTTACATTTTACTTAAGATATAATTTCGTTGTGTTGCTGAATTTCATAGTTCAATAATTGGGATTCTCAATGATCTTGTATACCCAAAGTGTATGTGATAGAAATAAAAAATTAGGTAGTCATGTCGATTAGTTTGACAATTTGAATGATCTTGAGTTCATAAGTACATAGTGATAATTTTTGACAAATAATATAATTTCTTGTTGCATTTATCACAGAAACAAAGGCCTCTTTTGATTGTAGCAGAGGATGTAGAGAGTGAAGAATTGGCTACTTTGATATTTGAAATTGATGATTTTTTTACTAAATTGATAATGTTTGAAGTTTCTTTTTTCTTTCTTAGATGTTGAGTCTAATTAATAAGTTTAATGTTGTGTTGCAACTTACAGGTGAGTATGTTGATATGATAAAGGCTAGCATTGTCAATCCTCTAAAAGTTATCAGAATTGCATTAGTTGATGCAAAAAGGTAAAATTATTTATCTTTATTATAATTAGTGGAACTTGCAACTGCAATATCTGATAAAAATCTACCTCCAAATATTCTTTTGATGGATGTTATATCTAATTATGATACATTCACTATATCTACGGCCTAAGTTTAGGGTGCCATAGTTGGAAAAGGAAAAGAAAATGTTTGAATTTTATCCTCTATATTATTTGACTTTTTTGAGTTTTTGATGTGAAAATTTTGAAACCTTATTTTCAGGCTACAACTCCAAATTGAAGAAGTGAAAGGTGAATATCAATGAGGAAGAGTTTAGAGGAGCCAAAACTAATAGTGGCTGGAAAGTTGTGGATTTGCAAGGGGATTAAATGGGTTGAGCCCCTATAGGAGGTCACTACCCTTCCAAAAGGACTGCAATTAAGGAAGGGGAAAACAATATAAGTATATGAAAATAGGAGTATTTTGTTTATATAGTGTCTATAAGTTGTACAATGTCATTGAGACATTGAATGTAACCAATGAGATTTTGATTTGCCAATGAGGCTTAATGAAATAAATTTTTAGAGTGGTTTTTTCTCCACTCATAAATATTGTGTTGTGGATCCTCTTGATTTGTAATTTGTTTGTGTTTGTGTCTGATCAATCATATTTGTTCAAGAATTTTAGTCTTCATTTCATGGTGATTCTTCAACATTTAAATATCTATGATACTTGAAGTTTATATGCATAAATTTGTGAGGAATAATTAAGATAGATTTGATTTGTAATGGTTAAATATATGACTAAACTAATGATTGAACTAATGAATAAATATATGACTAAATATATGACTTTACTAAATATATGACTAAAGTAATGACTAAATAAAGGATTAAATTAATGACTAAATAAATGACTACCATGACTAAATAAATGACCAGTTAACAAAAATTAATGACTAAATATATGACTAAATATACAACTAAATCAATGACCAAATCAATGACCAAATCAATGACTAAATAAATGATTAAAATAGTTTAGTCATAAATTTGGTCGCATTATAAATGACTAGAAATAAACTACTAATAGTCACGTGACTAAAATTAGTCATTTATATGCAATTTTTAGAATGGGGGTTGGATATCATTGGAAAGATATCACCTCCTTCATCTAAAGGACATGTCTTTATCATCACCTCCATCGATTACTTCAAGAAGTGGGTTGAAGCTATCTCGCTTCAATCCATGAACAATGAAGCTATTTGTAGCTTTCTTCTAAACAATAACATTGCTTGCTTTGGGTGTCCTTCTACCTTTGTTTCTGAAAATGGTATGCCATTCAAGAACAAGGAAGTGAAGCAATTCTTGGAGAAATTTCATATTCAACATAGATTCTCTACACCATACTATGCTCAATCTGATTGCCAAGATGAAGCATCTAGTAAAAATATTGAGCTTATCCTTCAAAAAATGGTAAATAAACACAGTAAAGATTGGCACATCTAGTTAACATATGATTTGTGGGCCTATCACATGAGTGTTCACATGGTGATAGGAACAACACCTTATAACCTCATGTATGGTGTTGAAGCTATCATGCCTTTAGAGTTGGAAATTTCATCTTCGTGGGTTTCCCTTAAAGGGTTAATTGATGATGAATTTTTTTGATCCAATCATTTCCATCAGCTTGATTTGCTCAATGAGCATCGATTCTAGGCCCTCGATCTCCTTAAAGCTTATTAATGATCACTATCTAGGTAGTATAATCAAGGTGTTCTTCCTATAACTTTCAAGGTAGGTGACTTGGTTGTTAATGAGAATCAAATAAATGTAAACACACTACCTGATCAAAGGGGAAAGTTTAGTCCTAGTTTGTTAGGCCCTTACATCATCATCTCCATGTATGGTTATGTGCCTATATATTGTCATCTATGGATGGGACACCTCTAAAAGAACCTATTAATGCAATGTACCTTCATCGATATTATGCATGGTTTCTATGTGTCATGTGTGTAGCACCTGTCCCTCATAGATCATAGCGTGTGATATGTTGGCATCCCTTCATGAACACATTATAAAATTTGTGTTATGATGTGATCATGTGTGTGAGAGAGAAGCATGCATACATGTGTTTTAGTGTGCATTACGTTACATATTTTGGTTAGGAAAATAGATCATCATTATATTTAATTAACATACATCTATGTGTGTTTATTAGATCATGATAGCATTTAATCTAAAAATACATCCATAAGTATAACATCCATCACATAATCATACATGAAAGTAAAGGAAGAATATGAATGAAACAAGAAACATCATAAGTTTGAAATTAGTATCTCATGTATATATATAAATCAAATATATGTCATGTACATGTATCATTCCATTGTAATCAAAAAATAAGTGGCGATAGTATATATGTATCAAATGTCTATACATAAAAATGATGCACAATACATGTCATCAATATAAAAAAGATATACAAAAAATAGGTGTCTAGCCCTTAGACACATGGCTCCCTAAGCCCTTTGGTCTTAGTGTTGGCTATCATTGAGGTTGGATGGTGGAGATAGAGCAAGATCTATGCGACCACGAACTGGATATTTCTGCACTTAGTCCTTTGATCTCTCCCTACAAGGAGGATATCTACAACTCCACTCTCCTCAAGGCCTCCTATAATTGTGGGTCACCTACCAGTATCATAGCTAGTCCTTGCTCTCTGAGGTCATTAATCTGGGTCTATAGAGCATCATGTTCCTCCTTGGCACTATCAACTCTCATTATTGCTTCATCTCTCTTAGATAGTGCAGTCTGTAGCTCCATCAACAAATGGTCCTTTTGTCCCATGTTGATTGTGGCATAAATAGTCCTCTACATAATCTACACTTGCCCCTCCTCGTACACCATCCTCACATGTGTGACCAACTCAAAAAGGTGGGCATGTCGCCCCACTAAAACTAGTTGATATGTATCTAGGACATTCCCTTGGATCAGTACGATGAGGGTTGTCTCTAATATGTCTGCCTCTGCCTTCGTCTCCTACTCTCCACCTTGCTAGTACGTTGCCCTCCACACCTGGATCCCCCTAGGGGAATCTGCTAGGGAAAATGGTGAAGGATGATGTAGAATCCACCACGTGTGGAAGCCACATATCACTCCTACGTCATCAATGAGGTGTGTCAGAGGTTGGTCCTAATCATCCTTATCATCATCGAAAGGGATAATTTTAGTGATGGATGACCTCTGATAGTCACTCAACCACGTGGAGCTCCTCATGGCTTATGTGTAGGATGGGACTATAGGTGGATAATCTTTACAATCATGTACTATCACATAACCCTCTTCCAATAAGAGGGCATAATAATATAATCCACGTGACCTAGGATAAAATGGTCACATTGTAGAATCCATAGATATCTATAGTCATATACCCATCTAAACCATCTATATGGTCACCATCTAATCTGGTCGACCCAAAAAGCATCATATTGAAGCCACCAAAATTGTAGATCTTTGTGCCTTCACTATCTCATGAGATCATACCAGTGGGCCATAGATACTAAATAATCCCTCACCTAAGGATAACCCACTAGTCACATGCAAGTGATGTGAGTGAACACCCACACCTATAGTAATGTGCACATTGTGAGGCTTGGAAACTTATAATACAAAAACCTACCTAACTCATGGTACATGTGTGATAACATGCTAAAACCCCACTCGAGGACTATCTTGTGACCCTCCATCGATCTGATGGTATGAACAAGTCCCTTGTGTAGGTGAGAGCCTTGTGAATCCATCATGACACACATGGCCACTATGATGACCATCACATGCTGTAACAGAGGGACCGTTACGACACTCTACTTGAACTATCAAATGTATATATGGTCAGTCCCATCATAGTTGTTGTCTTGAATCATGTAGTACTAGACCCCCTTTGCATGCTCATGAAAAGAGCACATGTAATTGACGTCCACTTGCCATCCACACATGGGAAGACTGGTGATATGGTAAACATCCTCAAGTGTGACGATTATCTTGCCAATCGATAACTATAATGTAGATGTGGCAGCATCCCACTTCTCCATCAACACCATGAGCATGCAGTCATGAAAAAAGATCTCTGGCATGGTGTAAACATACCACAATTTGATGCATCACAAATGCTCCTCCTCTGACTGGCTTAGACATCAAACCTGATCTCAAACTAATTGAAGCACCCGCTCGTCAAGATTCTCTCTAATCTTAGGATAATCCTATAAAAATGAAAAATATTTGTATTAACACACTTGGTATAAAAAATTTATCTTCTACATCAAAATATTTCTAAATTTAGCCTTTGTGATGTAGGAATGCCACACAAATGTTTGCATGACGTGATGTTGTTTGAGGTTTTCCATTGATGGTTGGTTGGATGCCAATGCACTTGGAGAACTCCAACACATGAAAACATCCCCGACAAGTGGGTAGGACACTAGCATTCCAAAGGGATGAATTCACATGACCAAGACACTTACATTGCGCTTTTTTCCTAAACTAGCTAAAAATATCACAAAATTCTCAAAAAATCAGGTTTTCAAACTTACCTGGTTGACCCCTCACCCTCGGCAATCATGTGTCACAACTGGTCTAGCCTTGGGTCCTCGTAGTCTCATTTGCATGGCATTTTTCTGACTTTTATCTCACAAAAGTTAACAAAACTCCTGTAGTGAATAGTGAAAATGACCCTTTGAGGGGCCCAGCTAGATATATATAGGCCCCCTAGGGAAATTTTTTCTCAGTGATTGTGGTCCCATGATTTTTCTTGAACTTTCCCCAGCTCACTGGGGGAAAAAATAGGAGGGGGAATATAGTCACTTTATCATATTTTTCTTTTGAACCATTAAATTTTTCTTGAACATTCTTCTTGCCTTGGTAGTTTCTTTCAATTTTCTAGCTGACCTAAAATTTGAAGTTTTGCAGAATGAAACCTTGCACAAAATCTCATGATAAATGTTGTATTTTTCACCGAGTTCGATCATTGGGGGCATCATTGGCACTTTCCTGCTCAACCTTTGCAGCCTCTATATTATTTTTTTTGGCATGTAAATTCATAAAATTTTCAAGTTTTTGTGTTTGATTTCTTTTCTACTTTAGTGTGGCTGATTTTTCCAAAATTTAGTCCACCAAAGTGGGGGAAAAATACAATGTCATAAAATTGCACCCTAGGGGAAATTTCACATTTTCACATTTGGCCTTGCATTTATTATGCCTAATTGCATTTATGACAAGAACCTTATGGCTTGGACTTTCACGATTTCAATGCCATCAGGACCAATGACGAAGTCACAACATTCTACCACTTAATTTCGTAGAAAATGTTGAGTCAAACACTTGTGTGGTGCATGAACTTCCATGTAACATGCTAACATCCACACAATTTTTCAACGTTTGAAATGGGAATGTCAAAATATTGACTCATGACATGTTTCCTTGTAATCAAAATTTTGAGTTTAATGACTCCTCCTACCTTGCAACAACAAAACTCTCTCTTTTCTCTCATTTTGGGGGATCTCTCATTATAACTCTTGAATCTTTCAATCTCACTCCATTCTCTACTTCTCTTCTCACTTCTACTTCCATGATGAAGGTATGCTGGATTGAGTTCCCTCCAATAGCCAATGCTCTCTTGCAAGCATTCAATAGTGTGTTTGTGTAGTCAGGAGGGGACCATAGATAGTTGGTAATGCTATCTTGGTTCTTCTCTATTTATAGATAGATAATTTATTCATTTGATATCAGGTGATACAAGTTGTCCTCCTTGAGTAGGGATTTCCTTTATCACCTCATATATGTTTACTTTATCCACTTTTTCTATAAATCTGGTTGTCCATGGAGGCAAGAACACCAAAATAGGGGTTTGACTATGGTAAGCCCCAAAACAACCCCAATATTTTCCCTCATTCATCTTGTGTGCAGGTTTTCCAAATGAAGCTTGGAGGAAGATCTCAATTGAAGGGCCTTTTGTAAGTTTCCTTCTACTCTCCTTAGTATTTCCTAGCATTTACTACTTTTGGTTAATTTTTTTAATTAGATAGACCTCAAATTTGGATATGTTAGTAGGATTGTTGTATTTCTATGCAAGTGTTTATTTCTTTGTATGTATAGGATGCTAGCATCCTTCTAGCACTACAATGTGTCATCCTGGTGTCCTAATCACGTGCTACTATCCTTTTATTGACAGCTACCCCTTATGTTCCTGAGATCTCCTAATTCTTCTCTTTCAGTTTCCAAAGCAGTTTGTTTGAAAATCATTCCTGAAATCCTATTATTTTCAATTTATTCATTTAGCCTTCTAGCCCAATTAAGTTAAGTTTGAGGTAGTTTAGGGTAGTTCATTTCGTAGGATTCTCTTGGAAAGCAAGAGACTTGTGAGTCATGGAGACCCCTTCTCTACACTTAGATACAAAGATTCCGATTGGGCTACTGATATTATTTATCACAAGTCCACATCCAACTATAGTTTCACTATGGTTCTAGCCCCATTTGTTGGTAGAGTAAGAAGAAGCATGCCATTTATCTTTCTTCAATTGAGGTTGAGTATCAAGTGCCTATTAATGCCTCCACTGAGGCTATTTGGTTTTAGAATATCCTCAATAAACTTGGTATCATGTTTTAGAAGAAATCAACCATCTATTGTGACAACCAGAGTTCCATCAAGATCTCAAATAACTTGTTCCATCATCAAAAAACCAAACACATTGAGATCCATATACATTTTCTTTGGAAGTTGATTCAAGAGTAGGTCATTGATTTGTGCTACTATCCTACAATAGATTAGGTTGTAAATATATTCACCAAAACCTTCACCGAGATAAAGTATGTTAATCTTCAGTCTCACTTGGGGGTGAGGGAAATATCTTCTAGGGGGATCACTTAGACCTTTTTCATTCCACCTCTCATGGGAGGGAGTTTTTTCCCACTAGGTTTTCTCCTTCTTTTATAGCTAAGAGGTTATTATGTATCTAGGTACCTCATTAGGCCTAGTATTTGGGACCCATATTTTCATCTTTGCATTGCATAATTCTCCCTAATTTTCATTTAAGGGGGGTGTTAGTATGAAAGGGGTACTTTATCTAACTAGTTCATTTCCTAGCTAGGTCTCCACTTAGGTCCTCTTCACACTATCTTAACTTTATATAGGGATACGGTTGTTGAGCTTTAATGACCTAAGTTGTCATGCCCATAGGATGATAAAATTTGTCATAATCTAGTTATACCCTATCTCTCCCCTTTGCTTATATAACCAAGGCATTTCCTTTGTAATCTCAATTCTCAAGCTCATAGAAGCTTTGTGTTCTCTTGAGAGGAATATATTTTATTCTTTATCATCTCTTATTTTTATATTTTCTTTCCTTTATTCATTTGTATCTTGGGTAGTGTTTCACCAAAAAGTGTAGGCTTTGGCACCTTTTCACTCATTTCGGCCTTTTCCCTTGGATTTTGGCCTTGTTTTGCCTTGATTCAATCTTGAATGCTTGCAAATCAACAATATTCTAACGGTGTTTTACTAAGGTGTTATGAAGTGTTGTAACACATCTTTCCACTTTTCTAAAACCCTTTCAACACAATTAACCTAAATAACCCTTTTCAAGCCTTGTGTCAAGGTGTTGTGAAGTGTTGTAAGGAATTTTCATCAACCAATTAACCCTTTTCTTATGTTAAATTATCCCCTTAATTTACTTTTAGGCTCGAGTTAAGTGTGTTTCGGGAGGAAATTTTAATACACATCATTAATCAACATTTTATTCTTGACCACCACTTGAAATTGTCCAAGTGGAATAGGTTGCCACCTTGGGTGACCTAGTCCCTTTTGGCATAAATTTCAAATTTAAGACAAAAACCTAACAATAATTTTCCTCCAAAACACTTGTGTCAGCCTATTGTATTGCAATTTTGGGAAATTAGGGCATATCTTGTATAATTAAGGGTTTCCACCTTCATTCCCCTGCCCCCCTAAGCTCACTTTTGTATCTCTTCACAATCACTCTTGCACTCAAAATTCCCAGGCAAGCAATCAAGCACAAGGCATCTCAAGCAACCTCCATTGGATTTGGTTCTTGCATGTTGTAGATTTCAACAAAAAAGGATTTGGTGAGCATCTACATTGTGTTATCGTTCAATCATCCTTTCCTTATATTGTTTCTCACTTGGGTTTAGCTACCATCAAAGGGGTTTGACTAAGGAAAACCCCTATTCTCTAACCCTAACTCTTTTTTTCCTCTTTGCATGTGTGATTTGCAGGTTTTTCTATGTAGGTTTTTCAAGGAGAAAGGTGCTAAAAAGGTGTTCTCAACTCATCAAAATCATTCAAGTCAACAAAGCCCTAGTTCAAGCTTGGAGACCTCCTTCAACCCGTTTTCTGCAGAATATGAACCGGACACCTGTTAGGATCTGAAGTGTAGACCGAAGGCTAAAATCCCTACTTCTAGATTCTCATAAACTTAGAAGATGACTAGGTTGCTAACAATGATGACCTAGTCCGTCTGATCTTGTCTTTCAGGGATTTTTATGGATTTTGACACCCTTTTGGCAGAAGCCCACTCCAACAAAGTTTCCCAACGGGAGGACTAGGTTGCCCATTCTGGCGTAAGTGTCCCTTTGTTGATTTCCAACAAGTTTTCGAACATTCCAGAGCTCCTCATCTGAACTTTCAATACCCAGGTGCACCACATCTATTATTTCTAGTTTCTTTCCAGTTTGCATGCATTTAGATCATTTAGTTTAGCTTGCACATAGTTTACATTTGATTTTGTTTACAATTCATAGTTAGCCTCGTTCCATTTCATTTCCATTATTCAACCACACCTCTCACACACAACACAGTCCTACTCAACCCTTATCTTTGAATGCAATCACCAAAAATGATATCATTAGGTGAAAGAGTACCATTCCTAAACCAAGTGCTCTTAGGTGAAAAAACCTAGGGGCCTAGTTAGGGGAATCCTCTTTCCCTTGTTTGAATATATTTTTGGTGGTTCATTTTGGTGAACTTGGATGTACAACACTTGTTAATCTTTTGATTTTACAGTTACATCTTAGGAAAAGGCTTTCATTGCATTAGGATTTTTCATTGTTTGCATCCTAGGGTTTTTAAAATAATGCATTAGTGAAAAGTTCATGTTAGCTTGCATTTTTTCATATATATTTTCATTGAAAAATTCTAAAATTATAGATTTTCATCTTAGGACTACATCATACAACCTGAAACACATCCAAACCACTCAAAACGATCAAAAAATTTGAAAAACAATCCCTACTAGGACTAATTCTCCATTTTGGGTGACCTAGTCCCAGTTCACATTTTTAATTTCCTATTAAAGTCTTAGAAACCTTATTTATATGCTTCTTAGGCATCCTAGTATCATATACTATAGGTCTGGAAAGTTTCATAAGCATAGGTTTTATGCTTCTAACTCAAAATCATCAATTTAGGGTGGTCCTTTTTGATATACCTTCATCATTAGATCTGTAAAATGCTTACATTTCTGAAATTGTGCTTAACATTGATAAAAGTACTTTTTATTTTTTCTTATACAATGTTTACATTCATAAAACTATGGATAAGCTTGTGGAAATTACTTTTCATTCTTTCATATACATTGTTTACATTCTTAAAACTTAGCATACATTGGATAAACATATTTTGTATATTCGTATCTACATTGTTCATATTGCTGCAATAGTGTATGAAATGGTTACATATATTTGTCATTTTTATCCAAATAATGTTAGTATCGTACAAATATAGATATTATAAGAAACCTTCCCTACCTTCTCCCTATGCGAGTGTTTTAGTGATAGAGAATACAACCTTGGACATTTCGAACAATCATATTATTTCTTCCCCTAATCTCTCTCCTCTTGGTGATCTAGAGATTTTGGTGTCAAAAGAACCAATTAATGATAGTTTTGAAAATCCTAGTTTTTTCTCTCCTCTTACCTCTCTTAACAACCATGACAACACAATAATAAGGGATCATGACCATAACCTTTATCCTTCTCCTAGTGTCTCTCCTAGTTGTGAAGGAGAAATTTTGTAGCCAGGAAATGCAATCAACGGAAGTCATGTGTCTCTTAGTTGTCCCCCTTCTCCTAGGGAACCCCTTATTAATCAAGAAAATTCAACCCTTGATCGTTCTCCTACTTGTGATGGAGTCCCTTTACAAGAACCAAACTTTGAATGTGACAAACATTCGGTTTGTAGTTCTTCTAAAAACTCTCCTCCTAGGGAGAATATCATGGTGCAAGAACGTGTGAACCTTGACACCTATCTTTGAAACACTAAACCTTCCCTAGGAGAAGATCATCAAGTGACATTTGAATCCCCTTCACCAACAAATCATACAAATAAATAAAATATTATTGAAGTTCTGACAACACAAGTGGGATCTCATAAGTCTCCTCCCACAAGTGAATCACACAAAAAACTAAGAGATATCTTGAAATCCATGATGCAATCCAATCATAAATTTTTTTTGAAGCCGCTAAGTTGTAACTTAGTGACTCAAATATATAGGGGATCACACATCACTCAACCATTTCCCTTTTCTCAACTTAGAGTCTCTAGTGTTGAGGACCCTAAAAAGGCTCCTGCCGATATATTTGTATGGAAACTTATTCAGCTTTCACCTACAATCAACTTTCTATTTCAAGAAATATTGCAAATACAGATGGATGAGAACCAATCTTACATCAAATTTCATAATATAACATCCCCCTCTCATCCCATGCAAGTGACCCAATCCAAAATCACATTCCCTAAACATGAATTTCCCTCACTTGAGATTCAAAACAAGAATGATCCCTTGATGATAAAGGTGATCATTAATGAAACTCTAGTTAGACATACTCTCATAGACAATGAAGCAAAAATTAATGTTTGTAGCATGGACCTCCTCAATAAACTGGGCATGGAAAAAAATCTCATTCAACTCAATGATGTTCATATTCATGGCTTTGACAATGTTAATAGGCAACCACTAGGGATGATCACATTACCTATTGCGGTTGGACCTGTAGTGTTTCCTACATCCATCCATATCATGCATTGACCCCTTCCATACAATATTCTCCTAGAGAGACCATGGATTCATGCTATGAAAGGAGTCCCATATAACCTTCGTCGTACAATGAAATTTGAGTACAATAACAAGATATACATGGTTGATGCAGAGAAATGAAGCTATGAATCCACTAATCACAACATTTCCAATTCCCCTAATCCTTTTAATTCTAGATGCAAAATTTTACAACTTGATGCTACTCCTTTACCTACAACAAAAATATTTTGTGATCATTGGGGGTCATTAGATTCTACACCTCCTTTCAATAAAATTTCGAGAATCTTACCCTCTTGGTCCAAAGAGTCATATACAAACAATTCATTTTCCAATACAAGTTCTAGTAATGATTTGGGTCTTATGCCTCTCTTTAAAGGAGAGAGTGAAACCTCACAACCTAAACCAAAAAAACCCTATGTTTCATATGCTCAACTTGGTTCCACATCAACAACATTACCTCATGGTGGTGATGGGGGCTATATAACTCCCATTTATCATGAGGGAATAACACATAACACTAAAAAGGATTTGTGTTCTTGCATAGAAGCCAATCCTTCTCAAAAGCACCCAACCCCTTCATTTAACTGGGAAGATCATTATGGTATCAACTACCATCTCCCTACTCCACATGGATGCAATGAACACATGACCCCAACTGAAATACCATAATTTTTCAAGAAAGATTTAGGGGTACCTCCCTTCTCTCCATTTTCTTCAAACAATAAACTTCAAACATCTCATGGAACTTGGTTCTCTCCCTTTTGTGGGGGCACCTAATTCTTCTTCCTAATATATAGCTTCATCCTATTTAGCTCACCTTTTCCTTGCACTAAGTGGGGCTAAGGAGTTAGGTAGCCTTCTCATCATATGTCACTTGTCGTTACCTCTTTTGAATAGACATTAACATCTCATGAACAAACAAGATAAATCTTGGGATGTGGATGACATGTATTAAGTTAACTCACATGTGACATACTATCCTTTCCATGATGCAGTCTCGCTGGGAAACATATCACTTGGCATAGGGATTTCCAAGTAGGCTCTCATGTCTCTTGCTTTCTTATTGCAATTTGTCTTTCTCTACTTTAAAGAAATTGTTCACAAAATGGTGTGTAGAAATTCCTTTAAAGTGGTGGCATACAGGGAATCATTCATTTCACATTTTCTTTTCTTTGTCCTCAATTCCTAGTGCAGCCTTATCACTTCATACGACGAGTCTCTCACTTTGTGGATGGCATTTGGTGTAATGTCTTTCATAAGTGTGACTTATCTTAGCATATTACATTCCTCTTAGTGGCCTGATGTGACACACTACATCCCCTAATTTGTGAATATTCTATCCTTCGATAGTTCCTCTTTTGGAGGCATTAGATGCAATGTTCCCTAAGTGAAATACCTCATATGAACTAAACAAGACTTCTTGGAACACTCTTTTTACTTTTTTTTTTTGCATTTTATATTTTGCATTTTACCTTTTTCACTTTTTCTTTCATGCATACATGGCCACCTTGCATAACACAACTTGCATGTATGTGGTGCCATCTTGCACTTTTTCATGAGTTCTAAGCATCCAAGGCTTTTCTTGTCTTATGAACCACATCCTTGTCTTTTGTGTTGCCTTATCAAGGTTATCAAGAGGTATAACTTTGGTATGGTTGAGCAGGAAGCCCAACTAATGAAATGAATTTCCCCACAACCACCTTTGTGTGTGTGTGAGTACATACCAACTGAGCATATTTTTCTTACCCATTTTGGAATTCTCACCTAGAGGACAACTAAAAGTATCGTCAGACTAAAGTGAGTATGCTCCTTTATTTCTAGACAAACAATGTAGATCTGATCCACAACTAGTTGGACAAATGATCAATGCTTGATCTAACTTTATCTCTCTCTCCACTCTTTCACATCACTCCTTGTGTGATCTTTTCTACTTATGTTTGGTTTGCCATGGGATCTTGATCTTGGGGGCTTGATCATCCCTCTTGATGACTGTAATCTCACCTTACTAGCATGATTACATTAGATCTCACTCAACACACATGATTCAACTACTTTAGTGTGAGTTTGAAGCAATTTCATCCTCTCATTAATGTGGGGGCTAAATGTGTTGCCAAAAAGTGTAATCTTTGGGACTTTTTCACTCATTTCAACCTTTTCCCTTGGATTTTGGCCTTGTTTTTCCTTGATCCAGTCTCGAATGCTGCAATTCAACAATATTCTAATGGTGTTTTACTAAGGTGTTATGAAGTGTTGTAACACGTCTTCCCACTTTTCTAAGACCCTTTCAACACAATTCACCTAAATAATCCCCTTTTACCCCTTGTCAATCCTTGTGCAAGGTGTTTTAAAGTGTTACATAAGGCATTTTCACACTTTCTTAGGCTTATCATCAACAAATTAACCCTTTTCTTATGTTAAATTATCCCCTTAATGTACTTTTAGGCCCAACTTAAGTGTGTTTCAGGAGGCAAGTTTAATACACATCATTAATCATCATTTTATTCCCAACCACCACTTGAAATTGTCCAAGTGGGCTAGGTCACCACCTTGGGTGACCTAGTCCCTTTTGGCATAAATTTTAAATCTAAGACAAAAACCTAACGAGAATTTTCCTCCAAAACCCTAGTGTCAGCCTATCATGTTACATTTTTGGGAAATTAGGGCATATCTTGTATAAATAAGGGTTTTCACCTTCATTCCCCCCCCTTAAGATCATTTTTGTATCTCTTCAAAATCACTCTTTCACTCAAACTTGCCAAGAAAGCAATCAAGCACAAGGCATCTCAAGCAACCTCCATTGGAGATGGTTCTTGCATGTTGTAGATTTCAACAACAAAGGATTTTGTGAGCATCTACATTGTGCTATCATTCAATCATCCTTTCCTTTTATTGTTTCTCATTTGGGTTTAGCTACCATCAAAGGGGTTTTACTAAGGCAAACCCCTATTCTCTAACCCTAACCCTTTGTCTCCTCTTTGCATGTGTGATTTGCAAGTTTTTGTATGTAGATTTTTCAAGGAGAAAGGTGCCAAAAAGGTGTTCTCAACTCATCAAAATCATTCAAGTCAATGAATCCTTAGTTTAATCATAGATACCTCCTTCAACCCATTTTCTGTAGAATTTGAACTAGACACCTATTAGGATCTGGAGTGAAGACTGAAGGCTCTAGTCCCTACTTCTAGATTCTCAGAAACTCAGAAGAGGACTAGGTTTCCAGCAATGGTGACCTAGTCCCTTTGAGGATTTCTTTCAAGAATTTCTATGGATTTGGACACCCTTTTGGTGGAAACCCATGTCGACAAAGTTTCCCGACTGGAGGACTAGGTCACCCATTCTAACATAAGTATCCCTTTTTAGATTTCCAGCAAATTTTTGAACATTTCAAAGCTCCTCATCAGTAACTTTCAATACCCAGGTGCACCACTTCTATTATTTTCTATTTTTTTCAATTTACATGCATTTAGATCATTTATTTTAGCTTGCACATAGTTTACATATGGTTTTGTTTACATTTCATAGTTATCTTAGTTTCACTTCATTTCCAACATTCAACCACACCTCTCACACACAACACAACCCTACTGAGCCCTTATCTTTGAATGCAATCACCAAAAAGAATATCATTAGGTGAAAGAGTGTCATTCCTAAACCAAGTGCTCCTAGGTGAAAGACCCTAGGGTTCTAGTAAGGGGAATCCTCTTTCCCTTGTTTGCATATATTTTTGGTGGTTCAGGTAGGCTATTTAGAAAATATTATAGCAACCACAATGATTAGCATAATTTTCATTAATGTAGTCCTAAAGATATTGTGAATCTAATCAAGAGTGTAAGAAAATATCTATAACAACATCTAGGTATTTAAACAATAGAATAACTTACATTATTCACTTTATTTCAATGGATGTCTATAAGTAGGTTGGTATACTCTAGCACTATAGGTGATCTATGGCATCATCATGGGGGGACTAAAATTCCCTTAGGTGCCACTATTTGAAAATTGAAGCTTTGATATCTCAACAAAAAAATCAACTTCCATTTTTGATATCTATCAATTCCTTGAATGTTTATATCATATAGTATGTCACTCATGCATAATTTTCAGTCTACAAAGTCTCATGTAATTAAAAGGTGTTTCTTATTTTCTATATGCCAGCCTTTAAATGGATTCTTTACATATCCACCTTCAAAGGCATGGATTGGATTTTACAGGGTATCACTAAGTCTATTTCATAATACATAACATATAAATAACATGATTTTATTTCTTATGTAGTTCTACAAGGTTCATGTACTCTAATTCAACCTTTGTTCCCATGTAATTTAATTGCTTCCACTATTGTTCTTTGAATTATCATAATATATTTATCAAGATCTAAAACACAAACAAATAAAAGTACAAATCAAAACAATCAACACACACATCACAAACACAAATATAATAGTTGATCCACTATGTTAAAAACATAAAAAATAAAGATAGATAAATATTTTAAGAGAACTACAAGATGAATTTGTTGGATGAACAAGACAACTCAAAGGGGGGTGAATTAGTTGTATCAATTTAAAACATCAAAATCCTGAACAATAATTAGATCTGCAAGAATTCATTAAACCCTTATTCTGTTAAAGTGATTAATCATGAAATTTAGATAATAGAAAATGAAGTAACACAATACACAAGAGAACACTAGATTTACATGGAAAACTTAACGAGGATAAAACTATAGTAAGGATTAGCTCACAATATAGGTAATTTAAAAACTAGTACAAGGGATCACTTCCAAAATAGGACACACTGTCCAATAGGGCTCATAGACAAAGATCATTTCTTATAATACAAAAAGAAGATAGAAGAAAAATGTTACATATAGCACACTATCTCAATGCAACAAGGAATCCATCACAATTACTCCAACACTTTTGTAGAACCCTTTGGCTCACTACCTTTAGAAGTCCAACAACTTGAAGTTCGCACTGCTATGCTCAAATTCACATCTATACTTTTGTAATTCACACCACACACATCACTTGCATATATCTTGAGATCTTCCAACAATACCACTCTTATTTATATCATCCTCAATCTTGAAAACCTTGACCAACCATTACTTGTGCTAAACACCATAAAACTATTAAGTACACACTTCCCATTTGATCAAGATGACACACGAACCACACAAATATCTCTTACATAATCTAGAAAAATCCATGAATGATTTGAGATCCAACAAAGAATTCATCCAAACTTGCATCATAGAAACACTTCAATCTAGAACATCCAAAAAACATCATACACACACTAACGCATGAAACACACACTATATTGCATCAAAATAAGAGAAAACTTGAGTTTTGAAAGATACAAAAATTATAAGAAACTTCCCAGATCTGCAAAAATTGAAACCAAACTATGGAGAAATGTGGAGCAAATAAATTTCTCCCTGACCACGTCAAACACCACTGAAAATCTAGTTCAAACACTGGTAA
The DNA here is from genome assembly GCA_007115665.2 of Sequoiadendron giganteum. Classification (NCBI taxonomy): domain Eukaryota; kingdom Viridiplantae; phylum Streptophyta; class Pinopsida; order Cupressales; family Cupressaceae; genus Sequoiadendron; species Sequoiadendron giganteum. The sequence goes on along the minus strand of CM021100.1, from coordinate 809,666,391 downwards.
AAAAATATTAGAAGAAAACAAAATTATTCAAAAAGTAACTTGGTGTCAGATACTTTGAAAGAAGCAGAAGAATTATATATTTAGCTTGAAATTCAAATGTAAATTATGTCTTCTGCAAAGAAGCACTGGGATACAAATCTTTCCTAGCTAAGTGCAATTTATAAGAATTTTCTACCTTCTAAGCAAATAGAAAATTTCTTGATGGTAAGAATTTATTTGAAGCTTTGTAAATATGTGGAAAATAAGAGGAATAAATAGTGCTAATTTTGATTTGAACAAGGCACTTTGTATATATGACATAAGAAAATTGAAGAATTTTTTTTCTACATTAGTTTTGAAGTGACAAAGGCTACTTTTTAGCGGGGGTGAACTAATAAAGAATAATATGGTTTGAATAGACAAGGGGAGCCTATATATTTTTTCTAGCATAAAGGAAGACCACTAGCTCATTTCCCTTAATGTCAAAGGGGGAGTAATTGCATATCGGATTAGTGTTGCCATCAATGCCAAAGGAGGAGATTGTTGCATATGTTGCCATTGATGTCAATTGAATAGTGATGTTAAAGGAGCATATCAAAGGAGTCATGATGATCAATATCATTTGTACATAGTTTTACCTTATATTTTGAAGTTTATGTGTAAGTTCATGATAAATGTATGTTGTCAATATACTTGATGAGTTGTGCTGATAATAATTGTCATGGAAATTATGGAGCCATGTGTCTTGGTGTCGAACAAAGAAAGTTTCCAAAAGTTTAAAGAATTTTGGTTAAGTAAAGTTCAAGACAGGAAAGGTGTCCTGGGCTTAGAAGATTGTACTAGTGCATCTTACCGCATTTGAAGCTATGGAGCTACTAATAGACAATATTTCTTATAGTTTTTCTTAGGTATGTGTGGTTCAAATTAGAGATAATGAATCTTATCACAAAGTGTTTTAGAGTCAACAGAGTGAAGGTAGTAGTGAAACATGGTAGCTATAGTTACAAAGTGATAGTATAATGCTCCATAATTCTTTGTTATTAAATATATGGTCCTATAGTTTGGAAGATTGCTTGATATAGGTAAGAGAAACATATGATTCAAGTTTTAAGATAATTTGTACCACAATAGTTTTCAAAGTCATTTGTGTGAAGATAAGTCTTCTTGTTGGTTAAGATAAGTAGAGGGAGATAATAGATTCCACTACATTTAACCGCATCTTGACATTAAGATTTTCTAATTAAAAGATAAGCTTATACATATGGTTAGTTGATATGTTCAACTCATATTTCAGATGTCTTTGTCTACCTCAAGTATTATTTTCAATGTTATATCTCAAGATCGTGTATTCAGAGTTTGTAGAGATGTAAAGGTTTAGTTTTTATTTATTTGTACCAACATGAAGTAGTATGAAGTTGTGAAAGGAGTGTATGAGAATTTTTTTTTTCATGTCTTATAATGTTTGTAAAGTGATCCTCATGATGATATTTGGTCTCTCTGGTACCACTTTTTGTCTGGAGCTAATTCATGGAAGGTTAAGTGTTTCTTGGGATAACTTTGTATGTTGAGGTGATTGTGTAAATTTTATATAGAGCTAGGAGGATTCAAAAAAATATCTCACAAACCTTCAACAATAATCCAAATTACTCGTTGTATAACACATGCTATTAGTTGTTCTATGTCACATTGGAAACATAACTATGGCAGCCCATAGTTTAATGCAACAAATAGTCACTCATAACTTCGACAAAAAAATTAATAAAACCAATCTCTTTGATGAGATTGATGAAAAAATAGTTATAGGCCTTTGCTCCAATTTTTATGAAGATCCAACGGTGGAAAATAAAGTTATCACATTTTCCCCAAAACTACAAACCCTAAGTAGGGTTCAGACCTGCCCTCACTAAAATGGTCATAACTTATTCAAATATTAATGAAATTTGATGAGACTTCAAGAAAATTAAATAAGCTTCACATGGAAACAAAATAAAATTATTTTCAGACCATGGTCTATACACCTTACAATCCGTACCATCACATTTTTCAGACTGCAATTTCTGCACAATATTGTTAGAATAGGGCAGTCTCACCAAAATGATCATAACTCTTACACAACTCAATAAAATTCAATGAGACAAAAATAATTGGAAACTAGAAACAGATATATTTCCATCCATATATAATAATCCATTATTTGTATCCATACCATGCCATACAATGCACAACTTCAACCTGTAAACAATGTAAAAATCAGAAAATGCACACAAAATTTGAGGTTGTCATTCATCAAACTTCAAAAATAATATCTTCAACCCCCAATTCGATTTTTTTGAGGGTGTATTTATAAATTTCAAACCAAAACCAATCATTTTCAACTACCTTTTGATTATTTTGTTGAAAAAACACCTTAATGACACTTTTTGACAAGTTGCTTGACAACTTTTTTAAGCAAATTTTACAATTTTTACAATATGGAACAAATTTAAACATAATTTGACAAATGAATTAAAATATGACTTTCTAAGACTCAAATACCTCTAAAATGGTTTGATAAAACTTATTATAAGACCCAATACACAAAATAAAATAACTTTTTACAAATGGCCTCATGGAGGCATGCGATCAAACAGGTGCTCCTACACCACAAGTGTTTGAAGGTATGCACCAGTTTGGAGATGTGTGATAAGGTAAAATAGGTCTTGATTATCTTTTTATTTTAACTACATTTGATTTATTTTATCGTAGATGTGTTGGGAGCTGACTTGTTTTGGCCATTGCACTTTTCATCTTGGCCAAAAAAGGAGAAAGTTTTGAAGTGTTACAAAGGATATAAATGTAAGATCAAGATTATTGAAATATGGATGTGATGTGTGGTGTGTGTTAGAAAATATAATGTATGAATAAAATAACCATAGAAGTTGTTTTGATAATGAAATGTGGAAAAGATCAGTTCAAGCATGGTAGCTCAACAATGTTGTTGTTGTGGAGATAGTGCAGATAATTTTTATGACATAAATAAGTATTTGATGATATTATGATGTTGTGGAGCTTGGTAGAGTGGTTGTGTATAAGTAATATAGTATTGCAGAGTTTGAAAAGGTCAGCAAAAAGTTGAATTAGTTTGTTCCTTTAATTAGATAAGTGTCTTTGTACAAAGGTTGTAGCCTCATTTTTTAAGTGTTATAGTACTTGAGGGAGTTGCAAATTCATTTGGGTTGTAGCCCATAATTTTTTATATAAATCTTGTTTTTTATTTGTGGGGCTAGAATTGGATAGTAGATCTAAGAAACTTGTTCATCATGGTTTTTACAATCCTAGGGTTTCCACATAAATGTGGTGTTATGGTTGTGTGCTTATGTGTTCTTCTTCTTATCACAATTTAAACATTCTTATTTGATTAATTGCTATTGGAAGTGAAGAATTTGATTGAGTAATAATTCACCCCCATCTTAGTATTCCTGTGTGTTCTAAATCTACATATTTTATTATGCTTGATGAATCCCCAAATGTGATTGAAGAAGAGTCTTTTTTAATCTTTTTCTAAAGTCTCTAAATTCTATCTTAGAAATAAATTACTTATTACACCATATAAATAAAAAATTATTTTGTATGATAGTGCACTTGTTTGAAATAGCATTAGAATTATTGTTAGAGGAAATTACTCCAACACTCCATTCTACCATGAAAAACTTAGAAACACAAGAAGGTGATTATTTTCTTGCAACCATACCAAGCTAGAAATAAAAACCCAAGAATAATGAATGGTGTACTCTTTTACAATTCAAAAGAGATAAAAAGAATAATTAAACCACAATAGGATTTATACTAGATGAAAAATAATCCTATACATAGGGTTATCAACATCTTTCTGCTAAAAAAATAAAAGGAACCAAAAAACCCCAAATAAATATTAAAACCTGAAGAAGACGATTCACACATTTTCTAGATGGAAAAATAATACACTTGATCATTTTCAGGTTTGTTCAATACATATGTCTTACAACTAAATATTTAACTAGACATTGAATGATAGTCAATAATGATCCCCCCTACATGTTTTAGTATCAAATATGATCTATTCATTTGCTATTTTTCTCTTAGTTTGCCCAAGGTCTAGATGTTCAACAAGATAATCCTATAGAATTTTTTAAATAGCTTCAAGTTTCTTTTCTATTTTTGGTCTCTTCCATTTTTCTTCCTTTGAGAACATATTGTTGAGTTTTAACAATACATTTCTAAGAAGTTTAATATAAAAAGAGAATCAATAACCTCTAGCAAAGTTACCTTATACCTAGACATCCATAAGGAAGTAATAACAAATAACCAAATAGTTTGATGATAATTTTTGAAGCCATCTCTAACAAACCAAAAAATATGAATAATTAAAATAAAACTTTACCAAGAAAGAGAAACAATTTTAAAAGAAACTAGAAGTTATGCTTAACCCATTTTAAAAAACTCCTTGTTGTAGGAAATTTCCAGAAGATGTAATCAATTGACTTATCTCCCCCATAATTAATACAAGAAGATTCAAATAGAACAAATTTTATGAAGTATAATTATTAAACCTTAACTCATCAAGGAATGTCCCAAAACTATGTCTAAAAGTGGTTCTTGTTATCTAAATAGATTGTCAACATCTTTGTCATCTTGTTTTAGGGTCCTTGATGTTGGAAAAGGGAGACTATTGGAAGTTTTGGAAAGTCTATCATGATGATGTAGGTTGAAAATATGAGCATGAATTGCATAATAATTCTTGATCAAGTGTTGTCATTGATGTCAACATTGTTATTATGTTATGATCAACCTAGTATGATTTGGAAGTGATATTGAAGATATGTGTACAAAAGAAGTTGGTTCGATAAATATGGTTTATAGGATATTAACTAAGTGCTTCTATTGATTGTGTTGTGGTTCAGTGTGTTATTTTTTGGGTCCACACTTCATTGCACTAAGTGATCTCACTCCACGTTCTTAACCATGGTTTGAAGTCTATCAAATTCAGGTAAAATCAAGATTCTGTGATGTTTTGTGAAATAGTCTCGAAGATATCATTAATAGAGATTAGCTCTTTTTATTGTAGTTATTTATTTGCATAAAATGTTAGTGTGGGATATTCCACATTTCTTTGAGAAGAATGTTTTTGTATTGCGGTTCTCAAGTTAGACTCACTGATGTCAGCTAAGTGTAAAATTGAAGAAATATCGAATTTGGAAGTTGCTTGTATGGAGAAGTGTATGTATGATTGAAAGTTTTGTGATTAGGTCCAATTCTTGGCCAAACAAATACATGATATGTGTTTTGAAGATTAAATATATATTTCAGATGTTTGTAGGATCTATTTTAGGTCCATGCTGACCTAAATCATGTATTGCACATTTTTCCTGAGCGCGAAGAAGTTTTTGATAATGTGTAAAGTTGAAAAAGCTATTTTTGATTTTTTTTAGTTACATCTAACTAGATCAACCTAATTGATGTATGCAGGTGTAATTGGGTATGTATATGCAAGACAATTTTGAGTTATGATGACAAATGAGAATATATAAGTGGAAAATTAGGTGCGAGAGATCTCATAGTATGCAAACATGTGAATTCAAAGGTGTGAGATCGAAATAAGAGTAGAATAGTTGAGTGACTACTAAGTAGAGAAATAATTTATATTCAGAGCTTCAAAGGAACTGAAATTCAACACAAGGATGGTGTACTTTGTATCGGTTCACATTTTGGCTATGTAGCCATCTTTATTTTATATCTATCTTTGTCTATGAGCCTTATAAGGATAGTGTGTCTGGGTAGTGAACCCCTGTAATATACTATATCCAAATATAATATATTGTGAGCTAATCCTCACCATGGTTTTTCCCTTTTTTGGTTTTCCATGTAAAAATCCTAGTGTTCATGTGTTATGTCATCTTGTGGATGTTTCATTCTTTCATTATTTATTTGTGTTAATATGTTTTGTTTATTAGATAAGATATGATCAAAATTTTAATAGAATACTAATTCAAACCCTCATCTAAGGATTCTAGGTGTTCAACAATTGCTATAAGAGCTTGGTTCCTTTAGAAAATCCTAACACCTTGAGGAAGATCTTGGAGATTGAACATATGGCTGAAAAAAAGTGGCCTATTCCTTTGGAAGAAATTTCTACAATTGAATATGAAGAAGATGACAACATGTTTGACAAAGAGGAACTTAAGGCTGCTCTTGAATATCTTGATAGAGTAAAAACTTAGAACAAAATTTTGAAGGAAAGTCTAGGAGAAGTAAATGAATGAATCAATAATTTGAGAGAACAAATCAATAAGTTGAAAGAAAGACATAGGGAACTCAATGCATAGTTGAATCAATAAAATGAAGAAATCACTAGGATAAAAGTGAAAATGGAAGAAAAAGGAAGGACTGAGGAATGTCTGAATGCATTGGTACAAAGAAAGACTGAAGAATGCTCAAGACTTGAACAAGAATTGGTAAATCTCATATCAGATCTGGAAAAGGAAATAATACATGAGGGAAAATTCAAAATAAGTACTACAACTCTTAATGAATTGATTCTAATAAAAAAACCTTCTAAGGATAAAGGTCATTTGGGAATTGAAGAAGGAAAAATTTCAGAGGCAAATCAAACACCTAACAAGGTTAAAAATCAAAAGAAGACTCAAGGCTATAGAAGATAATTTAGAAATTAAAGAAGTAATGCTAAAAGACCTCCTATTAGACAACCAAATTCTCAAAGGTACCCATCTTTCAATGGTTTTATTTTTCATGCAATAAGTTTGGACACAAGGCAATAAAATGAAGAAGTAGAATGAAACAAAATGTTGGATCCTTCACTAGACAATGTTTTGCATGCAAGAAAGTTGGACATAGAGCTATTGAATGTAGAAGTTAGATGAAATGAATAGATATAATACTAGTAGAATGGTTCAATCTTTCAATGGATAATGTTATACATGTAATGTATTTGGATATAAGGATAACCAGTGTAGATCAAGAATGAATAGAAGTTAGTCTGGTCATAAAATTTTTGTATGGTACTTTTGCAACAAGCCTAGACATATTTCAAAGGTTTTTAGAAGCAAAAACTGAAGATAGTCTAATCCGATAAAGAGGAATGAACCTGTGAAGGAAGTTGATCCTATTGAAGTTAAAAGGGAAATGAGCAAGATATGGAGAAAGAAAGAAGAATCTGAGAACAAAGATGAATCATAAACTTGAAATGCATATGTGCCTCCCTCTGGTGCAGATAATTCAGGGTGCTACCACAATAGTGGTTTACACTTTTTGGGAGATCCCATTTTTTGTTGAAATCACATATTTTTAGAAAATATAATGATTTAAGCCTTGAAAAGTTACATTTAAAGGATTCCTATTGAAGAGGGTTTTATCAAACCACCTTAGACCAAGCCCCCTTAGATAGAACTCCACTAGTTTTAAACCATACCTATAACACAATCTCCTTTACACCTATCAAAATGTTGATAAAAAACCACTTTTGATTTACCTTTTGTGGGATCAATTGAATTCATTTAAAATTTATTTTATGTAATTATGTAGTCCTTATTATAAGGTTCCAAAATAGTATAATTTTAATTAAATTGAATTTGATTATTATATTTATTTTTTATTTCTTGTGAATGTAGGGTTTTCATCGAAAATCAAGCTCTATGTTTTGCACATGTGGAAAAAAAGTAGATTATCAAAATAAAAATTTTAAAAATATGTTCAGGCTATGTATTGATGTCCTTGATCCATTAAAAATAAATAATTTTTTTTTGATACATACATAAAAATTTATGTTGTATATAGTCCGCCTATGTCTGAATTGTAATTAGTTTGACTTCAAAACTTGATTAAGGAAAAAATATTTAATAAAATACTATGAAACCAAATGAACTAGTTAGATATCATAGTTACAAATCTAAATTTAAAAAAATTAGAATTTTATCCTTTATAAAAAATAATTATGTTGTATACGGTGAATATCACTCCTTAAAAATGTTGCTTACTAATAAAAACTAGTTTTTGAAGGAGACAAAAAAAAGTGTAATATGATTCCAAAATTTTTGAAAAAAAATATATTTAGAATGTACAGACAAAAATTCACAAATCACTAGTTTGCATCATCTTCAAATTCCTCACAGTTTAGCTGCTATAGGATCCCGAAAGTGAAGATTTAGTTTAAAAAAATTAGTTCTGTGTCGAGTTTTCCAAAAAATTGTAAACCAATATTGTGGGGTCACCCTTCACTAGAAAATTAAACCATGGTATGAGCTGAGGGGGAGAAACAACATAAAAACCTAATAGCCCCAATGGAAATATGAGGTGTTAAGATGTGGCATGAAGATATATCATGGAAGAGAAATTTATGAAGCTATAGGAGAAAGCTGTAGAAGAAAATATTAGAATATGGTAATTTGTGAAGCATGGAAAGATGTCTCTGCACATAATTTTAGGAACATCAACTTTTCAGTCTAAAGCATTTGTTGTAGGGGTTAGGTCAAATCAGAGAGTTAAATATGTTTTTACAAAGGAAAATTAATTTATTCAAAGGCATCCAAAGAAGAAATAAAGGAAAAATAGGTGTAGAAGGGATTGAAGCGTCTTCTGGAAGCTGAACATCAAGACCCTAGTTCATTGAGCTATTCAAGAGGTAATTTTATAAATCTTGCATACTGTTTTCTTTTGGAACAATTCTCTAAAAGATTTAAATATAATGGAATTACCAAAATTAGTAGGCAATTCACAACGAACACAACCAATACTTAAAAGGAATTCTGCTAGTGTTGTCGGTTGATCCCTTGGGTGCATTCACTGGCACTCCTATTGAGGTTTTAGCTACTGAGGATATTAGAAAGTATTTTCATGGGAAAATTGAAGAGGTAGCACTTGGTAGGTTATTTGCTCTTTGGACTAATCAATTGGGAGAAAATTAAGAAACCCTAAATGATAAGAAATTGGATATCTGGTGGAAGATTTTGAATTTTAAAAATTAGGATAAGTATATAAGAATAGTACTGAGTAGAATTCATAGCTAATCCATGTGGATTGGTGGCCCTCACTCAATAACAAAGGAAGTTATTAAAGATGTAACTGGTTTGTGGTCCACTAGACCAGTTCTTGATTAAAAGGTTGATACAAAGGATATAATGGAGAAAATGGGTGCCACTCTTGAAAAAAATTAAATTAGAGTGAAATTTATTACAAACCCGATGATTAGATTTGCAACTATACTTATTGGTTAGAAAATTTACCGGTCAAACAATGTAAGCTTTATCCCTCCTATTGTAGTTCATATGGCTCTTGATATGCTTAAGAATAGTGCTGACTACAACCTTTGTGAGTTTCTCTGACAATAATTAATGGAGAACCTAAGAGACATTAATAAAAATTAGAAGTTCACATTCTAGTATGGAACCATGGTAATTTTCCTGTCGCTCTACTTCATGAAGGAAGTACTTGTTTTTGGACAAGTAAATTGGACAAATGTGTAACCAATTGCACATCAAATAGAAAAGTACATAAGAAACCTTGGAAGTATGGATGCTTAAGAAGATGTACTTGTTGCTTTCTTTGGAGTATTTCAGATCAGGATGAATAAGAGAATGAGGATTCCTAGAGAAGTGGTGAGAATATATTCAAAAGATATTAACTTTCTTGTCTCCACATATTTTTCTTTACTGAAGCTAGTAAACCTAGAACCATTTCAATCTCAAAATTGGATTAGGAAGTATCAGAAGATGAAATATTTATCTATGAAAAAGCTCCTTTGGATAGTCCCGAAGTTACTAAAAGAACATAAGTGAGTGCATAGGCTTTTGATAATTCTAAGAGAGCTGGTAGAAAGAGAAGTCATAGATATTCCTTTGATTTCTAGTAGAATCAAACATGAAAGTTGTGATATATAAAGAGTTCATAATACTCAACATGAGCATGATATTAGTGTTAGGTCTATAGATGTACAAAGTTTGGATGAATCCATAAGAACTCTACAAGAGGTAATCCCTAGTACAAGTGTTGATGTTTCATTATCTACTTTGGAAAATATCAATCTCTTGATCAAATCCCTTAAAGAATATTTCTCTGGATTGAAAAGTCAAATTGAAGAGCTAAAACCGAGTCATGGCTTGAAAGAAATAATCTAGTGCATATCTCAAGGAAATGTACAAAAGCACATCAAAGGTTACAAAATGCTTGAGAGAAGTGAAAAAATATGTGGAAGAAGCAAGGAACATACTATCATACTACATGAAATGGCCAAAAATCACTTGAATTATAAAGGATAACATGAGTACAATTGAGACCTAGATAAACATGGATGCATACTCTTATGATCCAATGCAAGACGAGGAAGATAAAACTTGGATCTCTATAATGGAGCTTCATGACAAATTTTTCACCCTACAGAGTCAAAGCAATGAAATGATGAGGCAAATTATAAAGTTAATGGAATTAGTCTATGAAAAGTATATACCAGTCTTGAGTGCTCTTGGTAGTACTAATAAGCTCTTGAAGATAAACCTTGATCCCAGTACTCTGGAAGAAGAGGAATAATATCTACTAGAACTTGAAGTTCTATACATGAATCTTATTGCAACAAATAAATAGTGGGAATAAGGAAAGTCTGAGTGGCAAGACATTTTTCAGAAGCTTCAATTATCTGCATCCTCAAGGTAACTATTTTTCATGATTTAACAAGTTTTTCAGATTTTGATATATACATATATATAGAAAGAAAACAAATTTTGGTTTGAACTCCTATGGGGGAGCATAGGAATTTTTGGCACACCCTTTTCCATTGATGTCAAAGGGGGAGAGAGAAGTGAAAAGGGGAGTGATGGTGATGAAGAGGTGAGATCTCCTATTCTTATTATGCATGTTGCCATCAATGACAAAGGGGGAGATTGTTGGAAGAGGGAGATTGTTGGAAGAAGGAGATTGTTGGAATATTTGGAAAGTATATAATTGATTATTTAGGATGGAAACATGAGCATGAATTGCATAATAATACTTGATCTAGTGTTGTCATTGATGTCAATATTGTTATGATCAACCTAGTATGATTTGGAAGTGCTACTGAAGATATGTGTATAGAAGAAGTTGGTTTGGTAAATATGGTTGTACACGATATTAACTAAGTGCTTCTACTAACCATGTTTTGGTTTAGTGTTTCATTTTTTGGGTCTAAACTCCACCACACTAAGTGATCTCGCTCTTCCTTTTTAACCATGGTTTGAAGTCTATCAAATTTAGGTAAAATCAGATTCTGTGATGTTTTATGAAATAGTCTGGAAGATATCATTGACATAGCTTATCTATGTGAATCATTGTTATTTCTCTGTATAACATGTCAGTGTGGGAGATTCTGCATTTATTTGAGAAGAATTCTTTTGTGCTTAAGTTCTAAAGTTAGAGTCACTGATGTTGGTTAAGTGTGAAATTGAAGAAAGATCGAATTTGGAAGTCGCTTGCATGAAGAAGTGTATGTATGATTGAAAGTTTTGTGATTAGGTCCAATTCATGGTTGACCTAATACATGATGTGTTGTGAAGATTAAATATATATTGTAGAGGTTGGTAGGATCTATTTTAGGTCCATGCTGACCTAAATCATGTATTGCACATTTTGTTTAAGTGCAAAGAAGTATTCGATCATGTGTAAAGATGACAAAGCTATTTTTGAATTGTTTTTGGTTAAATCTAATTAGGTCGACCTAATTGATGTATGTAGGTGTCATCAGGTACATATATGCAAGAAAATTTTGAGTTTTGATGATGGATGAGAAGATATTTAAGTGGAGAATTAGGTGCGAGAGATCTCATATTGTGTGAACATGTGAATTCAGAGGTGTGAGATCAGAATAAGAGAAAACTAGTTGAGTGACTGCTAAGCAAAGCAATACTTTATATTTAGATCTTCAAAGGAATTGAAATTCAACACAAGGAAGGTGTAATTTGTATCAGTTCACATTTTGGCTATGTAGCCATCTTTATTTATATATCTTTGGTTGTGAGCCTTATAAGGACAATGTGTCCTAGTAGTGAGCCATCATAATATACTATATTCAAATATAATATATTATGAGCTAATCCTCACCTTTGTTTTTCCCTTTCTGGGTTTTCCATGTAAAAATCCTTGTGTTCATGTGTTATATGATATTGTGGATGCTTCATGCTTTCATTCTTTATTTTTGTTAATATGTTTTGGTGATTGGATAAGCTATGATCAAAATTTTAATAGAATACTAATTCACCCCCCTTCTCAGTGTTCTGGGTGTTCAACACTTGAGTCCACATTGGTTGCTTTGGTGAGAAAAAATAATTGTAATCCATCTCTCTTGATTATACATTTCCTTTTATGGAAAGAACCAATAAATTGACAAAGGATTGAAAGGATTTCATAATCAAAGTTTTTTGTTAGGAATCAGAAAATTATAATAAATTCTTTGTGGCCCAAACCATCCCCCACTCTAAATTTTATGTAGTGCTCATTTTTGGTATAATAAAAACTCAAAAATATGCGGTGTTGTACAATACTACAAAAATTGTAGTGGAGAAAAGTTTCATATTCTTTTAACCACATAAATTCAACATCAAGAAGCAATTTTTTCAATGGTAGTTTATTTTCTATTTCTTATTTTTATGCTTCATATTCATAATCTATTTCTATAACCTGCCTTTGGTTCTCAATTTCATTTCCAGTTGAAATATCAAGAGATTTTATTATGTTTGATTCAACTTTATTATTCTTTTCATCTATTTTTTTTTTCTAATCGTTTAGCAATTCAAATTGTTTCCCAAGTTCCTTAATGATAGGTTCATTATTTTTCTTTCCTCCCTAGATTTAGTCTCATTTATTTCCATTGGTTGGTTTTTTAGATGTTGCACCCAATGTTCTCCCAACTCCCATATTATGAACCTTTTATGATCAACTTTTTCTTCTCGTAGTTTAAAAAAACTATATTTTAGAATCATATCCTTAGATTCAGAAGCATGCCATTGGTGTATTGCTAATTTGATTGCAAACAAGCTCTCTTGTGTAGAAGGGTTCTTAAACTATAGTAGAATATGGTAAAACATAATTAGTCTATAAGCACCTCAAGCTATAGTAATATTTTCACATGGATATACTAAATGAAACATTCTAGGTATGAACATAAACATTATAGAGGAAACAATAATAAGTATATGAGTTACAAGAAACAAGGTTGTTGATGGTTTAATGCTATAATTTAACAAAGATTACCTTGTTTTGGTGAGAAGCAATGACAATAACTCACTTGATTATAAATTATTGTAGGTATTTTAATATTTGGTGGCCTAAGTCTCCAAAATGGGCATTAATTGCATATTAATTGGAAGAGAAACAATTGATAGTTGTGTTTATTTACACTAGAATTTTTACATCACATATAATTTTATTTGATTTGGGATGAGAATTTGTACACTTATGTGTATTTTATATTATCAAGTATGTGATTAGTATAATAATAATATTGTATGACTTTGGATAAAATATTGACGAGATTGCACAAGGCCAAACTATTAAAAGTGAGGATAAGTACATAATATCTTAGTATGTAATTTTTATTAGAAATAAATTAGATTGACTAAGTTCTTATGTGGATCTCTAGATTTTGACTACTAACATTTGTATTTTTATGAGATGATGAGTAGTTGTACACATTTTGGTATATTAATGACATGCGTTTTTATAAATTATGATTGGTAATTATTAAAATATTTATTGATATTTTTATATTAAAACAATAATAAAAATATTTCAAATCGATGGATCAAAGTATGAAAAGTACCCTTACAACAATTAGTGCATGCTCAACTACTAGGTCCTGTCCTCTACATTTGTATTTTTATCATATTGTACTTAGTGTTGGCACTATCAAATTCTGCAAATTTGAGATGCCCATTTCGAAATTTTGTTTCTGCACTTTCAGAAGTGCACCTAATGAATCTACCTGACTGACCCACTTTGGAGGCTTATGATTTAAAGCATGTTGATTGGCGTGCAAAACCCATTTGCAGACATACTCAGTAGACATATGTGAGCAGGCATGTCAAATTTTAGCTTCCCATGATAAGTTCTGATAGTGTTTTGAAAAGTGAAGCTGGAGGGTCTTCACACTATTCTGATGTTTGTAGACTATTTGTTTTACGAAGTTGCTTCCTGTTTGAGCATGGATTTCACATCCAGTTCACCATCATGTAAAAAAAAAAATTGTTCCATATTCCCCATATCAAAATGATCTCGGGTGTCAGTTTTTAGAACCCCATGATGTGATTTGCTATTTTTAGCAGATCGAAACCGAATGCAGTTTGTTCTATTTTGCATCTGCATTCCTGATAGCCTTTCTGAGAGGCCAACTTCAACCATCAATAAATTTTGATCAACGATGTTTCAAAGAAATTCCTTTTGCACAAGTGCTCAGGGTATCTTAATGTTCCACTATGTCTGTTGGCAGTTTGCCAGGAGTTGATTCACTATTTTTACAAATTGGCAATTGGGTCAGTTTGTGTTGGTTCAGAACTGTTGTTTCAGAAAAGCCTGACTGGGCAAATTTTTTGATTAATATCTTTCACCTCATGATTGATTTCTCCAAGCCGTTTTTTGCACTATATTCTCGGATCAAATGTCTAAATGCTTGCAAGTTTTGATGCCTCTCAGAGGTCATTTGACTAGTTTCCTAGATTGATTCCTGAGCCAACTTGGCTAGTTTTGCACTGTTTCCAAAAGGGATAGAAAATAGTTTCTAGTTGCAACCCAGATCATTTTATAACTCCAAAATTCATCTGAATGTTGTTTCTGATTGATTTGAGCATAAATTTGTTTGAAAATGATTTTTTTTTAGTCGAGCCCACATGGGACCCGACGTGCTCTACACTTTTATAATTTTGTGAATGTTGCATTGTGCCAATCACTTCTTGAGAATTGTCTTGAATTAAATGAAGTGGGATGATAACAAGAAATATAGTGAAACTGAAGAGGAGACATATGAAAATAAAAAAGTGGTTGCCAATGCACTTGCTGAATGTAATCATAACACTATTCAATAATGCTTGGTTGCTTGAACATCCTTATGATATTGAAGGGATAAATTTTAAAAATTTGTGATCAGAAATTTGAAAATTATAAATGGGGATTCAGAGGAAATAAAAAATTAATGTTTTACATGATAAGAGGAGATGGCATTGCATTTGAATCATTTTGGGATGAAGCTAAGATATAGTTTAACCTGGAACCATTGTTGGAAATAGATACATGGCCCCTCGAATACAATTTTTTCTTACAAGCTAACATTGTCTTGATGCCAATATGTGAGGAAAATCTAACAAAATTGTAACTAAACATTATTATGAACAGTATATTTACGTGGATATAGAGAAAATATCACTACAAAATGGCTTGATACATGTGAAGACACAAAGGGGTGCAAGTGTGTTATCTCAGGAAATGTCATGATTGTTGGTTATGCACAAAATAAACCACAAGGAATGACCCACACCAAGCATGAGGAATAGGGGTCACAACCAGTGAAGGAGAGGGTAAAGAGCAGGGAGCAGGTGCATGGTCAGCAATGATGAAGCCCGCAGTCCTCTAGGGATGGTGCCATGTTGTGAAGTGCAGCTAGTGAATGGAGGCCCACACCAGTGAAGGGAAGGCGCAGCCAGGTGGGTGAATCCAACGGGAGGAGGCTCATGTGGGGAGACCTGTGAGCAGTTTGGAGAGGTGAGTAACTCACGAACGATGGAGGAAGGTGGAGGGGTAGGCACGACTAGAACCAAAGTGGAGGCCGCCATGAATGCAGAGCATGAGAACACCAAAAATGAAATTAGGACAGTCTCTCCCTTGCTTGTAGACCTCGCATAATTTTGGTGAGTTTACCAAAATTCTCGTGAGGTGTGCGAGATTGCATAGGAGGAGCCTATTTCGATATTTTCAAAGGGTTAAATTGTTTGTGATTGAAATTTGGGGTGGGCCCGGTGCTAAATTTTAAATGGTAAAACATGTCTGTGGGTATAATTTTAAATATTTACTCAATAGTGCAACTGGGTGAATAAAGTATTCACGGAGAAATGTTATAAAATGATTTTATTGATCATTTTATTCTACATGGGGTGAATAAAGTTATTCACCGTGTAAGTGAATATTATCTTGCTGAAGAGGGTAAATGGTTTAAATGGAAAATATTACTTTAGTAAAGTGCAAACACAGGTAATAACTTGAAAAGTGAATAAAGTATTCATTTTAATTTTTGTTTGCTGGGAAATGTAACACCATGCCTTTTCAAGTAAAATATTATAAGTGAAGCTACAATGAGTAAATGAAAGAGAAAAATGCAGCAAAGGGGAAAACATAAACAAAAGTAAATGATTCTTCACAAGAAGTGGAGTTTTCTTTCAGTTGCAAGTAATGAGTGAGAATGGACACTTGAGCATTTTTCTATTAAAGAACAAATTGAGCACATGTTGTTTTGAAAACAGATTGAAGTTTGTTACTGGGAAATGGAGAAGATATTTTGCAGATCACTATTCAACGGTGGAGATGTTTCCAGGTGGAAATTTTGGATCAATTTTAGGGTTGCTTCCATTCTCCTATTTCTTCTCTTCTCTTCTCATTGTAAGGGGTTCTGAAGTTTTGTATTGGGCTGGGTAGATAGAGATTTGTATTTTCTAAGTCATTTTTTGAGTCTGTAAGTTGTAATTTTATGAATTCAAGAGTAAATACAGCTAGTTTATGCAATTAACATCATGAAGGTGTTTCCACATTCATGAATTTCATCGGATTGTCTCCACATTTGTACAGTTTCAGTCATGTAAATTCAATAATATAAAGTTTCTTTGAGTTTATCATCTCAAGTTTCATGAGATTGTTTTATCTGTTCATTGTTCTATTTCAAAGAAATGGTTAAAATGCTTTGAACAGGTGATTGTGATTTCAGGTGTGCAGATGGGATTTGATAAGAAGAATCTGGTTGATATCAAGAGAAGGATTGTTGGTGCAAGGCACTAACAGTTAATGCAAAGCATTAGCAAGTTAAATCCACTAGTTGAGGATTGTTTGTTGGAGAATTCATTTTATGTGTTTGACTCCATGGCCCAGAACTGGCACTGATCTATTTTTCAGTTTGTGCATCTCAGAAACAAAATTAATTGTGAAATCATTTTTAATCTTACTGTGTTATTGTGTTTCCTTCTTTCCAATGGCTAAGAGAGGGTTGAGCTGCTAAGAATTTAGCCAAATTTAAAGTTTTCAATGCTTCCCTTAGTGTTGTTTCATTGGGAATTATCTGCTTTGTAAAACAATGTCAGTGTATGAGTGAATTAAGTTTTGAGCATTGTTTAGGTTTACCCACCTTGGTCCTGCAGAGCCAAAAGTGTAGGAGATGTCAGTCTTTGATTGAATCTTGTCAGTCTTTGACTGAATCTTGTCAGTGTTTGACTAAATCTTGTCAGTTGGCCACTAGCCTTTGTTGTTCTTTAATATAGAGGTTGGCTACCTCTTAGAGAGTTTCAAAGTCTAGCTAGGTTTCTATTTTAAACACCAACACTAAGTAATTTATTATTACAAGGATGAGAGTAAAATAATCATATAAAATATCTTTGTACCTTAAAAATGATGGTTAACTATAACATCATTAACATTTTGAGTATTTTATATATAAATATTTTTATGGAGGGTTTTATATAATCCTTAAAGAAATTTTAGCTATGTGATATGGGAGCATAAGCCTTTAGACCGAGCCTATTTAGTTAAGAGTCAAGGGCATAGCACTATCCATTCCATCAAATTCATTAAGGGTATGATCCCTACCTCATCCTTCATGATGTTGGGGTCTTGCACTTAGTAAGTCTTGATCCCTAATAGATTAATTTGAAAGATATTTGAATATTTTGTTAAATTATAATAATTTAAAACTATTTAGACATGATTTTTCATTATTTATTTAATTATTATTTTTGTTGTGATAATAGATTAATAAAGTAATTTGAATACCGATAAAGTAATTCAAAAACTAGAAATCATCTTCATAAAATTTTAAAAAATTATACTAGTATTCTTTAAACATATCACTAACAAGCAACACTTCACCAACTATAATGTGATCTAAGACATTTTCTTTGTTTTATGTATTGTTTAGTCCTATTGATCTCAATAAAATAAAATAAAGTATTCTTGCAATCATTATTTTAAATTCGTAAATGAGTTTTTAATTATTAGCCAAAAGGGGACATACAAATAAAATAAATTAGAGAAGGTCAACTAGATCTCTTAAGCATATTGGATTGTTTTAAATTTTACTATTTTAAATTAATAATTTGTCAATTAGGAATATATTTAAGCAATCCTATAATATGAAATTGTAGAGATTATTTTCCCAATCTATGCATTTGACATCAAATTGAAATTTGTCCTTGTCTTCTTTGATAATTCCTTGTTAGTGTAATTAATTAATTAATTAATTATTACACTAGCATAAGTTAACTTAGGTATTAATTAATCATATTAGTCCTAGGTTACTTTTAATCATTTAATAAAGTTGTTGAAATAAGATTCCCTTCTAGAAGATGAGTTGTCTTTTCTAGAACTTATCTCCATCTTGTTATTATTCCCTAGGTAGTTAGTTAGGGTTTCATATTGTCACATGTAGTGTGATTTGAACACTTGGAAACATCTTATGCATTTTAGGTTTTTCTCTTACCTATATAATCAGGCATATGTACTCTTTGTAAATCATTATGTAGATCAATAAGATAATCTATATTTGCATGCCCTTAGTTGCAACACTTTCTGTGTGGTTGAATTTCTTCTTGGCAGGTCCTTTTAAGTGTGTGTAGCTTCATTGGATGATTTAGCATCCATTATTCCAACATGGTATTAGAGCCATTCCATTGAAGGTTCATCCCAGTATCAAGAAAGTTGGGCTACAGAGATTCTTTGCAGGCATAAGGGTTTTCATTGTAGGCTACTTGACTCCACCTGGGGACCAAGCTGATTTCTGGAGCAGATAGAGTCAGATCCGAGCTCACCATTGTCTTCAGAAGGCCTCGAAACCCTAGGATCGCCTGCCCATTTGTCTGATTTGGACATATCCACATCGGGAGCCATCAGAAGTATTTTTAAGGGTTTGCAATATTTTTGTACTATCCATATAGATTTGCAGAAAAAAATCTCCCCTCTTAGTCCTCATAAAAGGAAATTTTTTTTTATATCTTTAGGCTATTTTTATTTCTCCATTTGGGCAAAATTTTCTATAGTTCTGGCAAAAATTTAGCTCTATAGATGACTTGCTATTTTAATAATCAGTTGGCATATAGGGGTTATATATTTATTTTTGCGGACTATAGTTTTCTATCAGCATTCTTTTTTTGAATTGCTATTTTAGCATTATTCAAAAAAAAAAATATATGGGGGGTCGTTTGTTTTAAAATTCTACAGATGTGCTTTGGTCGGCCGCATTCATTTCTGCAGGGGGCGAAGTACAGGTTTGTTGTCCACGTCGTGGGCCCTACCATCACATCTGTCGGTGTCTCCCGCCGACCGCTTCTCCCTTTACCGCTGATCTCTAGCCGCCAGTTACCAGAGCTCCTCCTACCGACGTTCTTCTGGTTCATTCCCAGCCACTCTCCGTCCACCACTCCGGTCGGCACCCCTCCACTCTATTCGAGCGGTGCTGCTTGGTTCTACCGCCCAAGAGCCACTCCACCACTGCCATCACTGGCGGTGCATTTTTTATAAAATTGCCAGCTTGCCCTATGGTCATATCAGCGACCAGGGGCCCATTTTTTTGCCTGGGGGTGCTTATTTTTTGCACCTATTTAGCCTGCAAGCCCTAATAGGGTAGTTTTTTTCCGAGGGGCATCATTTCTCGCCAGGATATCAAAAATCACCAAATGAGATACCATCAGAAAGAGAATTCAGAGCACTATTCAGTGGTGCCCTCTATTTTGCAGAATTTTTTTGCTATAAAAATCTACAATCAACTGAAGTCAACCCTTCATTTTGGACATAAAGGCTCATATATTTGCAACTGTTGATCAAAATTCAATGATTCCAGTGGCATCAGGAAGGTAATTTAGAGATCTTTTTCATCAGTCCATTTACTTTGATCAGTTTCAGCTCCAGGTACTCTTACATTGGTTTTGTTCAATTTGGTGCATTTATTCAATAACTTGGATATCCTGAAGCTTGGGAAAAGAATTTTTTATTTGGGTTGCATCACTCCAGCTGCATATCAGATTTGGAAGTTTCTATTTGTTGCTGAAGGTCATTGTCTTTGTAATTTTAGAGAAATTTATTTGTACATTATGGGGCTTGCATATTCTCCTTCTCTAACTATGTTACACAAGGGAAACTATAAAAAATGGTGAGATGGGATCATCCACCATCTCCAATCACTTGATTTATTGCCACATCTATTTGGTATAGTTCCCCATCCAAGTGAAGGTATTCATGAGTTTGCTTGGAGTTGCAGTAGATATATAGTCTTAGAGATCATTTCAATGCAAGTTTATTGTGATGTTTTGAGTTTTATTGATCATTGTGATTGTCCTCACATCCTTTGGACTGAGCTTTGGGAGATATATGGAGATTTAGATACTCCAGCCTTCCTCAATGATCAGGTTTCAGAATGTCAGGTTTTAGATCAAGTACCCCATGATGATATTGCTATGTAAGAGGTTGTTTGTTTAGATTGCCTTGAATCTTCCGAAGAGGTTGACAAGGTTGCTTTAGATGATTCTTCTTCTCCATCAGAGATAGTTGGTATCCCTTCACATTCAGTGATTCCTTGTCTAGAGTCATTGATTGAGGCTTCCATCATCATCATTCATCAGGACACATTTCATTTTCTAGACTTGACATCATAGGGTGGCTTTGCTTCAGGGATTGCTAACTTGGCCACTTCTATAGGTTTGGAGGACATTCTTGAGGGGACATCACTCCTCTATTCAGATTCTACTTTGGAGAGTTTTCTTGAGTCTCCTCATTCTTTTGTCTCAACCTTAATTGGGGATCCAGAGACTATCTTGGAGGCACTTGCTTTCTCTTCAGAGATTTCATATATGAGACTTCCTCCATCTTCATCGGAGTTTCTTCTGCATCTACCATTAGATTGGCTTCAGTCTTGTTTCAGTGGTTTTGAGGACACTTCATTATGGGGGGGCAATCAAGTCTCCATCTATTCCTTCGATGGAAGGACCATCACATTGCTATCTTTGGATCATGTTCAACATAAGCTTTTGCATCGTCCTAATTTGTCACCTTCTACATTGATTGGGTATGTACCTGAGTGGGTTGTGGCATCTTCATCTTCATCAGGCAAGGAGACACATGAGCAGCTTTTAGAGACATCATCCACATTCATATTCATTCTTCCTTCCTTCAATTCCTATCTAGAATGGGAAGCATCTCTGCACTTGCACTTGGTTTTGTTTCTTCCGAAAGGGAGACAAGTTGTTTGTCGACATTGGATCATGTTTTGTCTACATACACTTACCTTTCTTGCAGGTGATCACATTTTTTGGGGGGGCAATATAGTCTCTCTATTTCCTCCCTATGGGGGGAATTTTCATTATATTGTATCCATGTGATGATTTTTGTCCTTGGGGGATGATGTCGAGTCCTCCAATCATCACCTTTTGCATTTTATCTCCTTTTTTGGAGAGGGGTTTTCTTCCCATTGGGTTTTTCCTCTTTTCTCTATTTGTGGGAGATTAGTTGCATTTTCATCCTATGTACATGGGTACCTAAAATGTCCATCAGCCGGGACCCATCATCATCATGCATAATCATTGCATTTTCATTTCCTCCCTAAGTTGCACTTATGGGGGGGTGTTAGTGTAATTAATTAATCATATTAGTCCTAGGTTACTTTTAATCATTTAATAAAGTTGTTGAGATAAGATTCTCTTCTAGAAAATGAGTTTTATTTTCTAGAAATTATCTCCATATTTTTATCATTCCCTAGGTATTTAGTTAGGGTTTCATGTTGTCACATGTAGTGTGATTTGAACACTTGGCAACATCTTATGCATTTTAAGTTTTGCTCTTGCCTATATAATCAGGCATATGTACTCTTTGTAAATCATTATGTATATCAATAAGATAATATCTATTTGCATGCCCTTAGTTGCAACACTTTCTGTGTGGTTGAATTTCTTCTTGGCAGATCCTTTGAAGTGTGCGCAGCTTCATTGGATGATTCAACATCCATTATTCCAACATTCCTTTCATAAGCAATTTGTGTTGAAATTGTCAAACATAATAATCCCTATAAAATATAAATTATTAATTTACAAATGCAAAACAATTAATCTCAAACATCAATAATTCAATAGTTTAAATTTTTACTAATTAAAATAAGATAACTATTTACTAATTTTATATATAAACTAAGAGTAAAATTGTTATTTGCAATTTGATTGTTAAATCATTTGATATTTAAATAGAGTGAAAAAAAATATTATAAGAAATATTAAAAAGTACTCACTTTCTATGGAAGAAAATGAAAGGATGATATAGCATAGCTAGCTTCATAACTGTATCATATGTATGAAGTAGTTGATTGTATCACTCTTTTTGGAGGCCACATAGAAGTAAGTTCACACAATGAAGCACCTAGTTTGAAATTAAAGAAAAGGAGTTATTGTGATGTTATGTTTTTGTTTGAAATATTAAATATTATATTTAATAATTATATATTTTTCTCTATTGGGATCTTGTAATTTAGTTTCATGTATTGTTGAAAGCATTGCATATTTCTTTGTATGGAAGGTATTTTCACTTTCATCATTATATCCTTTTTATTAGTGTAGGGGTGTGAGAGAAAGTACTTGTAGGAAACATCTACACCAACATTGTAAAATATTGAATTTTCTATAGAAGTAGCAAGAAAAAATTTAAGAACCCCCCCCCTCGATGAAGGTGTAAAATCTTGGAAAATCCTGTACACTTCACAATAAAAATATTAATTTTATTGGTGATTTTTTTTGTTTTTCAAGAAAAAAATATCCCAATTGGTGAATCTTTTATAATCCCTAGAAGTCCGTGGAAAATCGTGACGAATTGCAAATTTTTTAAAACGAATAAAAATTTTTTCATTGGTGATTAAATCCTTTTTTCAAATGAAAAAGAAAAAATTCGTTGGCAAATTAACCCTGTTTTCAAAATAGAAAAATAAAATGTTGGCGAATAAAACATTTTTTCAAAGAAAAAAAAATATTTTCATTGGCGATTTATACATAATCTCAAACCAATAAAAACATTTAATGGTGAAATAAATGGATATTCCAATAAAAAATCAGTGTGGTTGGCTAAAATATCAAATTTAAGTTAATATCATAAATTACTCAAGTTTCAACCATTGGATGAACATTTGATGTATGGTTGTAGTTGCATTTTGTAATGAAATGCACAAAGCGATGGGCTTGCCAACTTAAACCTCCAAAATCACCCTATAACCGTTAGATTTAGGAAAATCAATGGTTAAGAATTTGCAACTTGTAGACCAAAGAGGTTTCATTCACTTTAATGTTCCAATTTCGAGAAACAAAGCATTTAAAGCACTTTGTACTACTAAGTGTCAACTGTCAAGTGATTTTTTTTAAGTGAGAGGGTCAACACATGGTGAGATTTTTTCAAGTCCTTTACAATGTTAAGTTACAGGCCCCTTGGCGTTGATGCCAATCCTAGTGTACAAACGTTTAAAACAACTTTAAAACACATGTGTCATTTTTATTTTTTTTAGTTAATATCATAAATTACTCAAGTTTTAACCATTGGATGAATATTTGATGTATGGTTGTAGTTGCATTCCATAATGAAATGCACAGAGCAATGGGCTTGCTAACTTAAACCTCCAGAATCACCCTATAACCGTTAGATTTAGAAAGATCAATGGTTAAGAATTTGTAACTTGTAGACCTAAGAAGTTTGATTCACTGATAGCCACCCTCTCCATCGATGGACACCTATCCTTCATTCTATTGGTGGGACATCAGATAGTGTTTCCCCGATGCACCATAGTTCCCTCGATATACTTTATGCATTTGATAATTCATGCCCATGGTTATAATTCATGGTTACTTTTTTTGACAAATTGACTCTATCGATATATTGGGAGAGCACCTTAGGAGTCAGCCCGATAGAGTATTGTTACACCAATACTAGCTTGTGAGCTATTTTCATCAGGCCATCGATGGGACTGTGATGGGAGTTCCACTGATGAAGCATTGTTAGGCCGATGGTATTGAATTCTGTTAAGAATGGGGGAAGGATTACATCACTACGAAATTTCAAATTTGTTTATGGATGCAATGTAGGCTATAATATGGATCTTGTCACACAAATTTCTACAATTTGCATTGTCTATAAAATCAAAGTGTGGTATATTTTTGTGATTATTGATAAAATTCGATAATTCATGCCCATGGTTATAATTCATGGTTACTTTTGTTGACAACTTGACTCTATTGGGTTATAATTCATGGCAAAGGCAAAGGCTATTTTAATAGGGTTGGAAACTACGTTGGGGATTGGAATAACACATTTTCATATTGAAGGGGACTTGTTGGTAATAGAAAATGCTTGTAAGGTAAAGTGTATTCATAATTGGTATTTGAAATATGTTCTTGCCAGAGTTTGGGAGTTGCTTCAAAGGTTTCAATCTTATCAAATCACTCATACTTATAGAGAAGGTAATAAGTTGGCAGATTGTCTAGCCAACATGGGATGCGACAAGCGTGAAATATTACTAACATAAGGTAGTAGAAGCATTAAGAATTATCCTCAATCAGAGGAAATTATCAGACAAGATGGTTTAAAATTGGCCTAAGAGGTGTTGCTATCGACGAAACCTATGGTACGCACCCTAAGAGCTTCCATCTAATCATGGATTTGGCAGTGACTAAAGTTAGTTAGTAGTATGGCAGTACGGGATGCTTGCATAATGGGAAATACACAAAGAGGAGTGACCACATCATAAATAAAGTAGCTTCACAAATTTTTTGGCCACTGCCACGTGGCATCTAAATAGAGCTTCCCTTCAAGATTCTTCCCTTTCATTTGTCAAGCTCTGGCTACTAGACATGTCACCTCGGTCTGCTCTCTGTTCGAATGGGGCCCACACCGTAGTTACCTTTGCCAAAGATATGTTTGAGGATGGTTTAGTTAAGACAGTTTTGGCATGGCTAAAGTTAGTTAGTAGTATGTCAATATGGGATGATTGCATATTAGGAAATGTGCAAATATCAAAGTAGGCCTAGGAAAGAGGAGTGACTGCGTCATAAATAAAGTGGCTTCGCAAATTTTCTGGCCACCACCACATGGTGTCCAAACAAAGCTTCCCTTCAAGATGATTCCCTTTCTTTTTTTTGGGCTTTGGTTGCTAGACACGTTGCCTCGGCCTGAGTTCTATCTAAATGGGCCCACACTACAGTTACCTTTGTCAAAGGTATGTTTTGAGGTGGTTTAGCTAAGACAATTTTTGCACGACCTCATAAATAAAGTGGCTTCACAACTTTTTCGGCCATTGCCACGTGGCGTCCAAATGGAGCTTCCCTTCGAGATGCTTCCCTTTCTTTTTTCTGAGCTTTGGTTCCTAGACACGTCACCTCGACCTACTTTCTGGTTGGATGGGGTCCACACCGCATTGTTAACTAGTTGGCTGGAGTTGTGCGAAATAATTGGAGGCAATGGGTGGTGTAGTGGAAGGTTTGGTAATAGTGTGGTGTGAAGGTTGGGAGCATGCTTATGGGCATGCTTAAGGATGGTATGGAAGTTGAAAGCATAGCAGCTAAAGTGGTGAATTCGGTTTGTTGCCAGAAGGTGGGCTAGCAAAGGATTTTCAGGGTTACGACCTATGGGAAGGAAACATATTTGTAGCGGGTCTGTTCCCCAAGCATTATCTACTAAACAAAGCGACCTTCCAAGCATTGTTTATTGTAATTAATAAAACTCTGTCTCACAGAGATTCCAGATACATGTTAAGGGCTTTGTGGAGGTAGTCTCTTCATTACCCTCAGGATTCTTACCCTTGTTGCTCGACATATTGATCTCACTTCGAATAAAAGCTGGAAAAAAAATTCTTCTTTTTTAAGGATAGATCGATAGAGAATATAGATCCCATTCCCTACTCAAAATCATGTTTAAGACTGAAGCAAGAATGGAAAACATATAAATAAATCTTATTATTATAACTAATAACTAATAACAGTATGAAGAAATGATCACTCACCTTTAAGTCTACGTTTTCAGCTTTCGCTGACTTCTGAATCGAGAAGGATAACCTCAGAACCGAACAAAATATGTAAGAATAAATAACAATTTTAATTGTATTTATATCAATCCATATTTGGTGAATTTCGTGGGATTTTTAAATGGTATGTTAAAAATTTGACAAATCCTACATGCTTATACAACAATACTTTGTAATTTTCAAGGCGAAATATGTCCTCAAATGTAATTATTTTTAAATATTATTGGCAAAATAGATCCTTTTAAAAAACTATTTATAAATTTTAATTAGCGAAATGGGTCTTGACAAGCAACTATTTGTAAATTTTAATTGGTGAAATGGGTCCTCATATAAAGTTATTTTAATAGTATTGGTGAATATGTTGGTGTTTTATGACATGCTCCCTAGGATTCTAGGCAAAAATATTAGTCGGACCATTGGAAATGCGTAGTCTGTTATGGAGAATTTATTGCCTAAACATGCCTCATAAAAAAGAACCGTTAGCGAATGGACATGCATTAGACTGATATTTTGTAAACTATGGGTGATTTGAACACCTGTTGGGTACGATAAATTCACCAGTTTTGAATTTCTCGATTCCTAGAATTCGCCAATTGATGAAGATTCACCACTAAAGTTTTCCTTGAGAAGTAGTCACTTGATATATAAACAAATTAGATTGTTTAGGATGTTTCTACCTTGAAGCAATCATACAGTTCACCACCATATCCATTGAAACCTATAATTAAATACTTGAAAACTTAAAACTACTAATAAATAAAATTTCAAATCAAATAATTTTATTTAAATATCAAATAATTTAATAACCAAATATCAATAATCAATTTATTTATAAAATAATAAATAATTATCTTATTTTTATTGATAAAATTTTACTTTTGACCATTTAATATTAAAAAATAACCATAATAAGTTCGGTTACCACATCAACTATTAAGTTCATTTCTGCAACAAATGTTTTTATTCATCCTTTTCTATATCTAATAAACAAGGGATTTACCATCCTATCTCAGAAGCAAGCATATTTCCACTTGCATGAATACCATTGCATCTTAGGAAGATTAAATGAAATAGACATTTGAATTAAATACATAAAAGTTCCACACTACTTAAGTAAATAGGCATTTTGAATTTTTTATTTTCAAAATATTTTTAGATTTTTCAAGAAAGAAAGGAAGTTAGTATGAGATGTTTGTAGATTTGATTTTATAAATTTTTCATAAACATGTTTCGATCAAACTTTATGATTGATCATTTTTTATTCTTTTACAATTTATTTTATGATGATGGATCATAGAATTTGATCTAAAATATCAATGAAAAAAATTCACACAATTAAATTTAAGAACATCTCATACTAATATCATGAACTATGAAAATTTAAATCCGAAAAAAGAACATGCCAACTATATAAATTTTAATCTCATATTAATTATTACCTACTACCTTCCATCCAGCCAAGGAATGGTTCAGCTAAAGTGCTTTCAATGATGGCAGGGCGAAGAATAACAACTGGTATATCACCTCTCAATTGATCCACCACCATCTCTCCAATAGCTTTTCTGAATACGTAAACATTTGGCCACCCAAAGTTTTTCACTATATTCAGACACATGAAATACCTTGAAATTAGAAACATTTACTTAAACATCAACAATTGAATAATTAATAACAATTTTACATCTTATTTGGACACAAAGATAGTAAATAATCATTAAGCATAGTCCTTCATTAACTTCATCATTCATAGATTATAAATCAAATTTATAGACAAACGACGACTCTTTGATTACCTCTCTTCCCCAGGCTCTCTCATTCACTTGCTCTCTGCCTTGTCCCTGATGGAAGATGTATATTTCGCATGAGTAATGATTCTCATGTCTCCCAGAGGCTTTGTTATCAAACTATATTCTATTTTTATTTCAGATGGCCCGAGTGTGAATCCATCTGATCCTATATTCACAGTTTCCTTAGCGATTATACCTATTCTGTTGGAATTTAATGTTTCTCCTGAGCCTTTGCTCAACCGTTAGTGCCCCTGTAGCCTTCACCTACCTGTCAGGAGCTCTTCTATTTTGGGGATCCTCTCTACTGCTCCTGACAGCTCCAAAATTTATTAAGGTAGTTGATTTTGAATTTAGCATTTACCATGGTAGGTGATTTCAAAATTTAGAGGGAATGTTTTAGTTGAGAGAAGAAGTCAGAGAAAAAGATTGCAATAGTAGATTGTGAGAAGAACATTCTCTCTAAGCTCCCAGTAGCTCCTAAACAACATCAACTCTTGACGATGAGTTGTTGATAGCTCCTAATCACTCCCAGTTTGAATGAGCAGCTTTTGATCACTCCCAGAAAGTTGTAATAGTTTTTTGTTTTAGTTTATTTTTTTTGTTTTGTCATTTCTAGTTTGATTAATAGAGAATCAAGTTACATGTCTCCCTTGTGTTTCCGCATTTAAGATTTGGGTATTTCTAGCTTGACTAGAAAACAAAGCAGCAACTATGTGTTTTGCATTTGTTTTTTTCAAATCTTTACATGGTATCAAAGCCATAGGCCCCATTTCCTTGTGAGTTTGGGCATTTATTTTTCTAGGCATTGAGTTTTTTTGTTGTAGGAGACATGGCTGGAGATAAAGTAAGGATTTGGCAACAACCACCATCCTTTAATGGACAAAACTATGAAATTGGGGCCAAGAAGATGAGGACCATCATGGTGGCAAATGATTTGTGAGATTTTCTCATAAATGGGTTCGTGGATATCACTGGCCCAACTGCATTTGTAGCTCTCACATATAACCAGAAGACCCAGCTAAAGGAGTAGAGAAAGAAGGATGTAAAAGCTTTGAGTTTGATTGAAGCAGCCTTGACATAGGCCATTTTTCTTAGAATAGCAGCAATTGACTATGTAAAAGAAGCTTGGGAAATCCTTCAAACCAGATACAAAGGGACTGATAAAGTTAGAGGTGTGAAGCTCTAGCTACTTTGAAGAGAGTTCGAAGTTACTGAGATGAAAGAAAGTGAATCTATTGCAGACTTTCAAACAAGGTTCCCTAGTTTGTTAAACTCGCTGAGAGCAAATGGAGATATGTTAGAGGAGCTGAAGATTGTTGAAAAAATTCTTTGATGTCTACCCACGAGGTATGATCCTCTTGTCATTGCTATTGAAGCATCGACAAACCTTTCTACCTTGAAATTCAATGAGTTAATGGGTTCTCTCCATACCCATGAGTAGCATTTAAAAAGGTATGCTACTACTTCCCATGATCAAGCTTTCAAAGCTCAGTCAAATGCAAGAGGCAAAGGGAGAGGTAGAGATAGATCCAATCAAAGAAATTTTGGTGGAGAAAGCTCGAGATGAGCAAGCAACCAAGATGGAGCGAGCAACTCTCAGAACAACTCTCGAAGAGGCACAAAGTACATCATTTCGAGTGGGAGAAGTGATACGAGCAACATTGAGTGCTACTACTGTCACAAGCTTGGAGACTATGCTAGTGAGTGCTGGAAGAAGCGCTACAATCAACAAAGACAAAATTCTAATGTTGTTGATTCAAATGTGGCTAAAGGCAATCAGTCCACAACCTTCATCATGTGCAATGTTGGTGAAGAAGGCAGCCCCGAAGTCTGGTACTTGGACAACGGTTGCAGCAACCACATGAGTGGTAATGAAAGTCTTTTTTCTTTCATTGATAAAAATGTTACATCAAAAATTAGAATGAGAAATAATGGAGTAGTTTCTATCAAAAGAAAATGATCTATCATGATCCGCACCAAGTAGGGTGAAGAGAAGGAGGTTCAAAATATGTTCTTTACACCGGGGTTAAAGCATAACCTCATGAGTGTAGGACATCTGATCTAGAATGGATATAAAGTGTTGATGGAGAAGGGAAAATATGTCATTTATGACAAGAATGAGAGGACAAAGGTGTTTGCAGCAATACAAATGACAAAGAACTAGATATTTCTGTTGAAGATTGAGACATGCTTCTCATCTCAGTCTATTGCAGCACCTCTCATGGATGAAAAAATTATAGAAATACAACTTGGAGCCCTCAAGAGCACCATTGAAGACCACTCCAAGCTATGGCATCTCAGGTATGGACATCTAGGCTATGCTGGTTTAAGTCTTTTGTCCAAAAGTAAGATGGTTGATGGTTTGCCAAGGATAGTAGAGGCTAATATTAGATGTGAGGCTTGCATTTTGGGCAAGCAACATAGGCAGCCCTTTCAATCGGGCAACTCTATAAGGGAAAGGGCACCATTGGAGTTGGCTCACATGGATTTGGTAGGCCCTATGCAAATCACTTCCATTGGTAATAGGAGATTTTTTATGACCTTTATTAATGATTTTAGTCATAAGACATGGGTTTATTTTTTGCAGCACAAGTCTGATGCATTTAATAAGATTTTATTGTTTAAAGCTCAAGCTGAAAAAGAAAGTGGACATTTTATTAAAATCCTAAGGTCAGATAAAGGAGGAGAGTATACCTCCAATTATTTTGTGAATTTTTGCAAGCAGAATGGCATAAAAAAGGAACTTACAGCTAGTTACACTCCACAGCAAAATGGAGTGGTTGAAAGGAAAAGCAGAACCATCATAGAGATAGCAAGAAGCATGTGCTAAAAGAAAAAGGACTCCCTATAGAATTTTGGGGAGAAGCTGTTGCAACAATCGTGCATTTGATTAATAGAAGTCCAACAAAGACAGTTTGTGACAAGATACCTCAAGAGGCATAGGCAAAACAAAGATGGATGATTGAACACTTGAAAGTGTTTGGATGTGTAGCTTATTCACACATGCCTAAGGAAAAAGGCAAAAAATGGATGACAAGGGTGAAAAGTGCATTTTCACGGGCTACAGTGAAGAGTCCAAAGCGTATAGGTTGTACAATCCGATCACCAAAAAAATTATCATTAGTAGAGATGTGGATTTTTTAGAAGATCAGTCATGGGATGGCATGATAGCTCTTGATTGCTCCCAATAGCTCCCAAAAGTGCAGAATGATGAAAAATTGAAGATCAGGAAAATTCTGCAGCAGCAAAAAATGATGGCTCCCGACCGCTCCTAATTGCTCCTGATCATAATAGACAAAAAGGGAAACAACCACATACATTCTGAGGACAAGCTCCTGATAGCTCCCGATGAGCTCTTGATAATTCTAGGCGAGCTCCTAACAGCTCCCAACAGCTCCTGATCACTCCTAATCAGAACAAACAACCAGAAGATGAGCTCCTGATAGTTCCCGATCGCTCCAAAATCAGCCTATTCAGCAGAACAACAACACAAAAATTTCAAACCCCACTCTTGCCTCCCTAATACCAAGAAAGACCAAGAGTCTAAGGGAGATCTACCAAAATGAAAGGTATGATGATGAATTTGATGAGAGTGTCAATTTTGCACTATTGTTTCAAAATGATCCAATTTCTTTTGAAGAAGTTGTGAAAAAAAAAAATGGTGTGAAGCCATGGATGAGGAAATAGATGCATTAAAAAGAAACAATACATGGGAGCTGATTGACTTACCTCCAAGCAATCAAGCAATTGGAGTAAAATGGGTCTATAAAACCAAAAGCAATGCCGAAGGAAGAATAGACTGACACAAGGAAAAATTAGTTATCAAGGGGTACAAACAACAATTTGGAAGAGACTATGATGAAACAGTTGCCCCTATTGCTAGGATGGAGACTGTGAGGATAGTCATAACTATTGCTTCCGAGCACAAATGAAAGGTATTTCAAACGGATGTGAAGTCTGTCTTCCTTAATGGATTATTGAAAGAAGAGGTTTATGTGGAGAAACCTTTTGGATATGAAGTTACAGGACAAGAACACAAGGTGTATAGGATGAAGAAAGCTCTTTATGGGCTGAAGCAAGCTCCATAGGCATGGTGCAATAGGATTGACTCATATTTAATGAATAATGACTTTAGAAAAAGTGATGGTGATCCCACTCTCTACATCAAGGCAGTAAATGGTAACATTTTAATTGTTGTCTTGTATGTAGATGATTTATTTTTTATTGGGGATGACGATTTTCTCATTGCTGATTTTAAAGAGGCCATGAAAAGAGAATTTGAAATGATAGATTTAGGTCTCTTGAGTTATTTTCTAGGCATATAAGTAAAACAAATGCATGATTGTATTTTTATCTCTCAAAAGAAGTATGCAAATGAAATCTTGAAGAGATTTAGAATTCTTGAGAGCAAGCCTGCCCCAACACCAACAACCGTAGGCCTAAAATTGAGAAAGGAAGATTGCAGTAGTAATGTGGATCCAACCATGTATAAAAATTTGGTTGGAAGTTTGATGTATTTGACAACAAATAGGCCAAATATAATGCATAGAGTGAGTCTGATTTTCAGATTCATGGAGACTCCAAGAGACACCTATTGGCAAGCGGGTAAGAGAATCCCAAAGTATGTGAATGGTACCAAAGGTTATGGTGTGTTGTACACAACAACAAAAGAATATGGGCTAGTTGGTTACACTGATAGTGATTGGGCAAAAATTTTGGATGATAAGAAAAGCACTTTGGGCTATGTATTTTATTTGGGTTCGGGTGCAATCTCTTGGGCTTCCAAGAAGCAACCTGTTGTTTCTCTATCAATAATTGAAGCTGAGTATATAGCAGCAAATGCAGCAACATGTTAGAGTATTTGGCTAAGAAAAATCTTGGTAGATTTGAAAGAAGAACAAAAGGATGGAACAATGATCTATTGTGATAATGTTTCATCGATAGGTTTGATGAAAAATATTGTGTTTCATGGAAGAAGCAAGCACATTGAAATCAAGTATCATTTCATTCATGAATTGGTTGAAAATGGTGAAATTAAAATGGAGTGTTGTAGGTCTCAGCAACAACTAGCAGACATTTTCACCAAGCCTTTGAGCATTGACAATTTTGTGTGCCTAAGAGGAAAATTGGGTGTTGTTAATTTGGATCAAGATTGATTCTCTTGTTTTGTCATCTCAGGACAAAGGGGGAGTGCTAGAATTTAATCTTTCTCCTAAGACTCTACTCATCCGTTGGTGCCCTTGCAGCCTTCACCTACCCATCAAAAGCCCTTATGTTTTGGGGATCCTCCCTACTGTTCCTGACATCTCCAGAATTTATTAAGGTAGCTGATTTTGAATTCAGCATTTACCACGGTAGGGGATTTCAAAATTTAGAGAGGGAATGTTTATTTTAGACAAAATGAATTGAAGGCACATTAGTCAGTAAGTTGGGAAAAAATTGAGAGAAGAAGTTAGAGAAGAATATTGCAACAACAGATTGTGAGAAGAACATTCTCTTTGAGCTCCCAATAGCTCTTGATAGTGAGTTGTTGATAGCTCCTGATCACTCCCAGTCTAGTTGAGTAGCTTTTGATTGCTCCCAAAAAGTTGTAATAGTTTTTTGTTTTGTCATTTCCAGTATGATTAATAAAGAATCAAGTTACATGTCTCCCTTGTGTTTTAGCATTTAAGATTTGGGTATTTCCAGCTTGACTGGAAAACAAAGTAGCAAATCTGTGTTTTGCATTTGTTTTTTTCAAATCTTTACACATTCTTCCCACTTACATATGCTGAAATTAAAAAAATCACAGCATTCCTCTTAATGGTTTTGTGTAGTCATATGCATCCAGAGCCAATAGCTAGTTAAATCATTGATGAAAACATATTTACTTTAGAGTGTTGAGGCTATACTGGTTGAGACGTGAATCAGGATTAGCAGATTTGGGAATTTTCTATAGAAATTTATTGTACTAATTGCCCCCACACCGTTTTCGCCAATGGAGACATCGTACCTATATTTCCAAAGTAAGAGGGCCAATGCTTTTTATAGAAACAAAACTCCGATCTCTAAATATGGAAGACAAGTAAAAAGCACTGAACACGGATTTATCCTGGCCGGTTCATTTTCTTACAGCGGCCATGAAATCCAAATAAATGACAAATAGAACAGAAACAAAGTTTTTTTTCAGTATTATGTATATTTTAAAAATTTAACTCTTGTTTGATTAGTTCTTCCCATAATTATTTCTATTAAAACTAAAATTCTCCATATGAAACTAATGTCATTGGGTAAATACCTACTATTCATGAAATATGGGTCAATGAGTTTGACTCAAAAAATTACAAGATTAAATCTTTACTGGTTATGAAAAATACCTCCTACTTATCAATTAAAATCATCTTAAAGAAGAGGATGTAGGAATTGAATAATGTTGAAATTGATCACAACTACTAACTGTAGATACCGAAAATTGGTCTAGGTCTACGAGTACACATTTCGACATAATTTTCTATAGTTTGTCGTTTTGATTAAATAATATTAATTATTTAATTACCCCTTTCTAACACATATTTCCTCTATTAATTAAATACCCCTTTTTAATTAATTCATTAATAACCTTTATTCAACTTGATTAATTAAATAAATCATATTTATTTAATTATGTTGCGAACTAATTAATTCTTCCCCCTTTATCTATCAATTAAATAATTTATTATTTAATCACCCCTTTATCATACTTTTCCAACTATAATTAAATACCTTTATTTAATTATTCATTTAACCTCTTTATCTATAATTAAATATTTATTATTTAATTATTCACTTTATTCATTTCAAATAGTCAAATTAAATAAATTACTTTGTTTATTTAATTAAAGTCTCTTATTTTGAATGTTGAATTAAATTAGCATTTAATTCATATTTAATTAATTATATCACATTCCTCTAAGATTCAGTTATCTCTTACATTCACTCACCTTCGAACTCGAGTTCTATTTTTAGTTCTCCAGTTATCTCTTGAGTTAAACACTAGTTTATCTCTACGAGAGAACTCTCTATCACAACTAGTCAATTAACTAATTCTAATTCATGTTTGCATTCGAATGCATTTATTCTTCAACTTCTAACTTTGGCTTTTGCATACAAAGTCTAATTCTTCTATTTTTGGAGATGAAGATTGGAACTCATGTTCTAACTCACATTCTAAAATTAATCTTTATCCTGCAGTTGAACTCACGTTCTAAAATTAGTCTTTATCCTGTAGTTGAACTCACATTCTAACTCGCGTTCTATCTGTCACATAACTCATTGCATGGCATTGATCAATCTCATCCGTCGATCTCTCTTTCAATCTGAGCCGATCGTTTGAAAACACAAAATCTATAAAATGGCTTGTCATAATCATTATTCCTCCTCCCAAAAATATACACTTTTGAAAAGAGACTATTCTTTGATATTTTGCTTAGACATTCAACACAGCTATACTTGCATTCAAACACAGAAATCTGAGGGCAAGAATACTTAAAAAGGTAAAATGGAGAAGAGCAAAGGAGTTAATTCGAAAGGGTGAATGCATATTCGGTGAGATCAATTCAGTTTGTTAAATTCATTATGTTTTCATATTCATTCTTTATTGTTTGATTTTAGATTAGTTTTGATTTAGATTAGGATTAATGTTGTTTGTTCTAGTTGCATATCTTCTTATCATCATAGATTTAATCTAGAGTTACATTTGGTGAACCTGACGTGAATCGCACTTCAAATCCTCACATCTTTCCATTTTTTAATTTTTTGTTTTTTGTTTTTCGCAGGTTTCCATCTAGTGAACCGCATTTGTCAAAAATAGCGATGCAACTATCATAACGAACCGCATCTGCCATGCCATAAACTGCATCTTCCTGTCAATCGCCGCATCCGCCTATCAATCACCGCATCTTCCTGTCAATTGCCGCATTCGCCTGTCAATGAATTACCGAGTCGCATCTGATTCACCTTTCACTGCATCCACCTATCACCAGCTGAACTGCATCTATGGCTCCAAAATCCGCATCTGGCTAGTAAAATTTTTCATTTTTTTATTGATTTTCGTACATCCATGTTTTCAGTTTTTGTTTTTTAGGTGATTTGGATTTTTGCTAATGTTTGTTTTAGTTGTGTCAAGGTGGAATAACAAGTGTTTGCAAGACGAAGCATAGAAGACAATACAAAAACCAAAGACAAACAATGAACTACTAAAAAAATTGCATGCAGGACCTAATGCCTTTATCTTTTTAGCATGCTTTTGTTTTGGTAGATAGATAATCGTCTTGTGGGTTAAAATGAACTTCTACTTGGTATTGTAAATAATCTCGTTTGGGCTTAATTTTTTACCAGTGTTTTTCGTGTCTGCATTGTTAGTTTAGAACCCCATGATTTAGTAATCGAAGTATCCTCTCCCCTTGTGCATCCATGCGATCTTGAGTGTAAGAGAAACAGTTACTGACTCTAGAATTTGGGCCTGTCTTGGTGGGAAAAAGTACTCACCCCAAGACGACTCAGACTGGTAGCATGCTAAAGCCAAGCGACTTCTAGTTGGTATATAAAAATGGATTCTTGGAGAAACTCCAAGAATCACATGCACTATTTCGACGAGATGGACAAAAATGGACTCTCACCGATGTTGGATAGTGTCCCACGAATGGAATGTCTGAATTAAAAACTTTGTTGTAGAATTACCAAAATCCTATCTACTTGTTGGCGCAACAGGGTATGCCCTGTGAAGCCGTCTTACAATCTTATGGTTTACATGTAGATTTGAAAGGTATACCATGGGAGATTCATGGGTACTGTAGCCTGGCTGCCCCGTATAAGTGAGTGTCGTGGAGGGGAGCTAGTGGGGTCAAGCTACTAATCATCCACCGTAAATATGTGTAGTTGGAGAAATCCAAGTAAGAATTCAACAAGTACTCTCCTAAAAGCCTAGGGTGTAAATTTTTTTTGAGTCTCAACAGTCCATCCATCACAAAACTGAAAATACTTTGAATGTTGTGTTTGTTGTTTGTTGTATTTTCCAAAATCTTGATCAAACAAACAAAGTCAGTCAAACAACTCTCGGAAAAAATTTCAACTGTCAGAAACATAGTCGCATTTGTTAGTTTAAACACCACATCTATATTAGCGAGTCACATCTATTAGGAAAATAACCGCATCTATCTGTCAGAAAATTCCATCTTTCATAGTCTAGAAAATTTGAGTCACATCTATCATATTTCGAGTCGCATCTATGCATGCAAACTGCATCCGTCAAATTCTGAACCACAAGTGTCTATCAGGAAAATCAAGTTTGCAGAGTCCAGAATAGGAAAACCGCATGTGCATTGGAAAACTGAAACTATCATAGGAAAGACCACAACTGTTAGAAACACCGCATCTTTCAGATTTTGAACCGCAACTGTCAGGTGAACCGCATTTTCCTGTTAAACAGAAAACACCCAAAACTGCAAACTGAGTCCAAATACACACTGTCATTTCCTTTTCTATTCCTTAAGATCAACCTTGAACAAAAATTGTCAAAATTTGCTCAAAACCTTGCATCCATTAGGTGTCACATACGTCTTAGTTACAATCCATGTCTTTGTCATAGTCATCCTAAGTTGCATGCTTATAGATACTTCCTAGGAAATTGCATATCACAACATAGATAATTTTCCTCATCATTGGATAAGTTCATGTCCTAATTTATCACACTCATCGAACCTAGTCACTTTAGTCTTATCTAGTGGATCTTTTTGGCTCAACATGTCTAGTTTGGAAAATTCACCTTGTCAACCATCATTATCCTAAAATCAAGTTCCTCGGTCAAAACAAATCCTTGCATGCATTTACTTCATAGGTCGTAGGTTATACCTATTTTAAAATCATTTGTCGTCATAGTCTACACGAGATTTTTCATATTGTCCATCTTACCATACGTCATCTTAGTATACGTCCTTTTAGAAATCATTTTAGCAACATCCTTATTGTCAAAAAATCCAAAAAACATAGAAATAAGACATCAGTTTTTGGGCTTAGTTTACATACCCTCATTTTGAGCAACTTTTTCATGGTCGAAACAAGGTCTCATAAGAAATTTAGAGCAATGACAGACCCCAACAAATTCATCAATCCATTTGGCAATCAACCATTAGGAAGTAAAAGACCCCATAGACCTTTGCTTGAAAAACACATCTCTAGGGACACACATGGTCAAATTTACATAGAAGACATAGACGCAGCAGTACAAGATCCTAAATTAGCATCCTTTATGGACAAGTGTTTGGAAAATGATCCCCAATGATATCTAGCAAAGTTGCTAGTAGAAGGTGCCAAACTACCCATAGGATTCGATCTTAGTACTTTGCAAACACAATCAACTCAACCAATGCAAACTACAACGTCAACTGTCTCTATTCCCCAAATTACCGCAGCGATACCAACTAGTATACCAACTCAGACATCGTCAATTGTAAACACAACCCCTTTCAACATAACACAAGGTTTACTATTTACTATGGGGGCAACTTCCTCCAACCCCTTTGGCACCAACACGACTGGTAGAAGATCCAAAGTCGGTGGAAATATACCTATACCAAATCAAACCATTCAAACAGGAAGCATTCCTATCCCAAATCAAACCATTCAAATAGGGAATATTCCTCCACCAAATCAAACCATTCAGATAGGATATATTCCTATCCCAAATCAGAATATTCTAACGGGATATATTCCTTCACCAAATCACAACCTGTCGCAGAACATGGCCTTTCAAAACACCTACATTGATCCAAAGAATGCCAATAACATTTCCTTGACGCAAGTAGATTTCCTTCAAAATTAAATGTAAACCCTTCAACGACAGATGGACAACATGTCCATGTCAGGCAAATGAACTATCTCAGCACAAGACCTATGTCCATGTCCATTTGACAAAGCACTTTATATGACACCTTTCCCCCATGGATACATTATACCGATTTTACCTAAGTATAATGGGAGAAGGAATCCTTTGGAACACATTAGAGAATTCTCAACAGCATGCATGGACATATCATATGATCCCACATACTTGATGAGACTATTTCCATGAACCCTTGTCGGGATAGGACTGGAATGGTTTTCTAAACTACCATATGGTATATGATCTTGGGGTGAATTAGCTAAGAAGTTTGTCGAACACTTTGCCTTCAACATAGACAATGAGGTAAAAATAGCAACCTTGTGCCACACGACACAAGAAGATGGTGAAACCTTCACCACTTTCTTTCAGAGATGGAGAAGTCTAGCTAGCAGATGTCCAGTTGAAATACTAGAAAAGCAAAAGGTCACTATATTCTTAGAGAACATCAACCCAAAATTGCGAAGTGACTTAAGGGTACACTGTTGTACTTCATTTTCAGACTTGGTACAAAAAGGCATCATACTTGAGAAAGGCCTTATTGACAAAGGCAAAATAAAGGTACCAGGCATAAACCCCATTGTCCAAAATCAAAACACGCCAAATGATAGAAGGCAATTCTGGTCCAGAAACAAAAATGTTACAAATGATGACATTGTTGACGCTAAAAACATACACATGGGACTAGCTATCACGCTTATAGGTTACAACTCAAATCAAGACACGATGAATAGTCCAGATCAAATAGCTAACTATGTCCAAAATTCACAACAACGAAGACCGCAACAACGAAGATTTCCTACACGTGAATTTACTCCTTTAGGATAACCAATTGAGGTCATTTACAAAGAGTTGATTAAACACAATCTCATCAAACCTTTGGAACCAAGGGAGTATGATCCTGGATAGTTTAAACCTTCATGGTGGGATGAAAAAGCCTATTGTGACTACCATCAGATAAAAGGACACGACCTACAACAATGTCGCCAACTCATGAATATTATCCAAGACTTTGTTGAAAACGGAACCATAGAGGTCAGTGGGCACAAAAACACTAAGAACAATGATCATAAGGTTTTCATAGACCCCTTACATGACCACACAAAAGGAAAAGCCTCCAGTTCAGGACCCAAGAACGATCCATCAACCAATTACACAAACACCAACTATGACTATGGAAAAGGCAAGACCGCATATAGCTTTAGGGCTGCAAATGAACATGTTGACACCTTCACCATTAAGAAGCATCTAGAATGTAATGCGACCACACGCCGAACTAAGATTACTATTCTAGGTCCTTCTTTTGAACCACCTACACAAGCTTCCAAGTTCAAGTACAACCTCCTTGATCAATTGAGTAAAACTCCCGCACAAATATCAATCTTGGAATTGTTGACCTTATCACCTGAGCATCGAGCTATTCTTGACAAAGCTCTACAAAATATGACTATCTCTATTGACCTAAATGTCAATAATTTCAAAGAGATGGTGGGATATTTGACCAAATCGCATCATGCCACATTTTCCCAACAAGATTACTCAACTAAAAAGTCTGATCACAATGACCCTTTACATCTTGAAGTCTTAGTCCATTAAACCAGAGTCAGATGAGTCTTGGTAGATGGGGGAGCAGGTTTGAACCTGTGTACCCTAAAATTGGTTAAGGCATTAGGATTCTTAGAAGATTGCATAGATACCTCTAAGAGTATAGTCATCAAGGCTTATGATGATGAAGAAAGATCATCCAAAGGAGTGGTCACACTCCCTATCAGAATTGGCCCAACAATCATGAACACCAGCTTCCAAGTCTTGGATCTCACCCTTCCGTACAACTTGTTGTTAGGTAGACCCTAGATACACGCAATGAAAGTCGTACCATCAACATATCACCAATGTCTTAAATTCCCTCATAATGGCACCGAGATCACCATTGATGGTGATCAAGATCCTTTTTAGTATTGTACAAGCCTAAAAGGAATTCCACAAAGACAAGTACCTGCTAACTAGGAAGTTTCATCATCCACTTTATCCCAATACATTGACTCATCACATCTTACCAAGTCCAGTTCATTCAAACCTCCATCCACTACTCCTAAGCTTGAGATCCAAGACAAGGGCTTGGGTGAATATCATATAAAGGCATCATATTGTTTCAGTCAACTAATTCCACCTAAGGCATATGGCCTACCCATGGTAAATAGAAGATAGTCAATGGTCACATTTCATGTACCCCCTACAACGATATTGACCAAATGGGGAGAGTTAAGTGAAGAAATTATGATCAAGGTGATTCCTGGTTGTATCAAGAAGAACATGAATAACCCTCCCTGTCTATTCAAATAGCTAAGGACCAATATGGAAAAGGCTTTAAGATAATGCAAAAGGAAGGCTATGACAAGCATAGTGGGTTAGGTCTACATCAGAATGGAAGGACAGAACTGATCACTGTCTACCCACGACTGAAATACTTAGGGCTAGGGTGTCAACTGCTTAGAATTGGGTTTCCTGGTACTTCATCATCATTTCAAGAGGAAGTGAGTGCTTACGTCAACATCGAGATATCTCATGAATCACCTCCCCCAATTTACGACAAACCCCCAATTTACGAGAACCCTCCAATTTATGATGAATCCCCTTACTCAAGTGATGGTGAATGGGATTCTCTTTCATCTACCAGTACCATGAATATAGATGCCCTATTTGGAGAATTGGACCTAAACGTGAAACCTATACCCAAACCATCTAGTCCTCATCCTAAGAAACATTTTTTCAAAGAAGAATGGAAAAAGAACTATTATTGGGAAACCCTTGATCATGTATCTTGGGCACCTAAAAAACCATCTTCTAACGACTCAGCCCATACAATGGTCCCAAATTAGAGTTTACCTACCCATAGGGAAAAGACCAAACAAGAGTTAGTCCAAAACTTTTGTGACCATCTCAACCACTCTTTATTCACCTTGTCAGCAGCTACCTTTAAAAACTCTGATGATGACATGCCCCTTATATATTCCAAACTCATCGACTGGTATCAACAAGGTACACCTATCATAGATACATTCGAGAATGACGAAGCAATTGTTGAGTTCATGGGACTTAGAGAAGGCATACTAAGAGGGGATCATAAAGCTGGTTTTACCATAGACTTCGATGACAAAGCATATTTTGGGGAGTCTATTTACACCTCTAGTCACAAAAATGAGAATGAAAAGCAAAAAGACAATGAAAAGAAAAATGATGAGTCCCTAGATGAAAACCAAAAGGCACCTTTGGACAAAGAAAAAGTCAAAATAAAGGATGTATCCGAAGGTGAAAACCTCCCAGAGGCACCTAAGGATAGAGATTTAAATATTCTCCCTGTTGAAAAGGAAAAGTCACCGATGCTGGTAGAAGAATCTGTTGAAGTCAACATAGGAACAAAAGAGAATCCTAAGAAGGTATATTTTGCAGCTTCTTTAACAGAGAAAGAAAAACTTGAGTTCAAGGAATTCTTTCAAAAGAGATAGATAAAATTTGCATGGTCGTATGCTGACATGCCTGGGCTGGATCCAGACCTAATACTGCACCATTTACCACTACAACTAGGTATTAAGCCAGTCAAATAGAAATTAAGGAAAATACATCCGCAAATTGCTCTATTGGTCAAGACAGAACTCAAGAAACTCTTGGATGTAGGATTCATAAGGACAATAGATTATGTAGACTGGATATCAAATCTTGTACCATTGACTAAACCAACTGGGGGCATTCGTATTTGCACAAAATTTAGAGACATCAACAAGGCATGTCCTAAAGATAATTTCCCTTTACCGAATATATATATGATAGTAGATCTTACAGTAGGATACGAGATGTTATCCCTTATGGATGGTTTCTCTGGATATAACCAAATTAAAATAGCACCTGAAGATCAACACAAGACTGCTTTAACATGTCCATGGGGCGCGTATTGTTGGAATGTTATGCCATTTGGGCTCAAGAACGCAGGAGCTACTTATCAAAGGGAAATGACTACAATCTTCCATGACTTTGTACACACTCTCATGGAAGATTATGTCGATGACATTATAGAAAAATTAGAAACAAGGGAAGATCACTTAAAGGTTCTCGACAAGATATTCCAGAGACTAGAGAACTACAATGTAAGGCTAAATCCGAAGAAGTGTGTCTTTGGAGTCAAATTAGGGAAATTGTTAGGGTATATCATTTCTCAAAGAGGCATTGAAGTAGACCCAAAGAAGGTAAAAGCTATAATATAAATGCCTCCTCCAGTCAGCATAGGACAACTTAGAACTCTACAAGGTAGATTACAGTCAATCAGGTGATTCATAGTAATACTGGCGGATAAAATACATCCATTTCAGAATCTACTCAAGAAAGGAGTACTATTCATGTGGATGCCTAGATGTCAGGAAGCCTTCCAGCAACTTAAAGACTATTTGCATACTCCACCAGTCTTAATGCCACCTACAGAGGGAAAACAATTGATATTATACATCTCAGCAACTCAATTGGCATTAGGGGCTCTTCTCGTGCAAAAAGATGATCAAGGTCATGAGAGAGAGGTCTATTACATCAGTCGTACCTTAGTGGGCTATGAATTGAATTACAACAACATAGAACGTGCCTATCTTGCGGTAGTTTTTTCTACCCAAAAAGTTTGGCACTACATGCTCAACCGACAAACAATGTTAATTGCAAAACTTGATCCACTCAAATACCTACTTAGTAAGGTATCTTTAACAGGTCGATTG
Organism: Sequoiadendron giganteum; assembly: GCA_007115665.2. Lineage (NCBI taxonomy): Eukaryota > Viridiplantae > Streptophyta > Pinopsida > Cupressales > Cupressaceae > Sequoiadendron > Sequoiadendron giganteum. Next base: position 809,622,705 of record CM021100.1, on the reverse strand, counting down.
GCTAAATGGGTCATGATACTTAGTGATTATGACATTCAGTATGTCAAAAGAAAGGCTATAAAAGGACAGGTGATTGCAGATCAGTTAGTTGATGCACCTATAAAAGCAAACCATCCCTTAGTGGCAAATTTTCTTGATGAATATCTCTTCCACATTGACATAAAAACCAACTGGAAACTGTACTTTGATGGGTCACATACAAATCATGGTTCAGGAGCTGTTATCTTATTTGTAACACCTCAAGGTGATACCATTCCAAAATCATTCAGGATTGCTTTCCCATGTACAAACAATATAGCAGAATACGAAGCCTTAGTGACAGGCTTAAAAATGGCAGCTCAGTGGAACATTAATAGCCTCCATGTCTTTGGCGACTCTCAACTAGTAATCCGGTAAGTAAATGATGAATATGAGACTAAGGATGAGAAGCTTGCCCCTTACAAGAGAATGGCTAATAGTTTCAAATAGTATTTCAAGGATATAACTTTTCAACAAATACCACGCATTCAGAATAGAGTTGTAGATGCTATGGCAACAGTGGGTTCCTTGTTGGATATTCTGAGTAACGTGCCTAAATTCGAGTTCTTGGTTGAACAATTGTTGGTTCCTACCTATGATATTCCTGATACTATGATGGTGTGTACCATTGTTGTTCCTATGTCTCCTTCATATAAAGACACATTCAACTACCTAACCAATCAAACCTTACCTCAAGACTTGTCCAATAATCAACGTCGAACCTTCATCCGCAAGTCAGCTAAGTATACCATCATCGGAGAAACCCTATATGGACGTACCCTAGACAACACCCTCATGAGATGTCTTGATGTTGAAGAAGCACAAATAAATTTTCGAGCAATGCACAAGGGTATATGCGGATCCCATTCGAGTGGTCCTACCTTAGCCCTTAAGATTATGAGACTAGGCTATTATTGGCCTACAATGGAGAAAGACACATACGTCTTTGTAAAGAAGTGTAGAGAATGTCAGATACATGGAGACTTGATAAGAGCACCAGTGCAGGAGCTTCATCCAATTACATCACCATGGCCCTTTGCTCAATGGGGACTCAACCTCATAGGTAAGATACACCCTTCATCATCCAACGGCCACAAATTCATCATTACCACCACCGAATACTTCACGAAATGGATTGAAGCTATTCCCATGACCTACATCACCGACACCCAAATATCTAAATTTATCCTAAACTACATCATTTTTCGGTATGGTGTACCCCAATCCATAATCACAGATAATGGCCGCCCATTCAAGAACCAAGAAGTACACCATTTATGTGAAGAATTCCACATCAAGCACCACTTTTCCAACTTGTATTACCCACAAGGTAATGGCCAAGCTAAGGCATCTGATAAAACCATTGTTAGAATCCTTAAGAAGACTGTCAATGATGCTGTTCATGACTGGCATCTACAACTTAATCCTACCTTATGGGCTTATCGCACAAGCATCCGTACTCCCACCGGTGCCACTCCATATTCCCTCATATTCGGGTCTGAACCTATCTTACCTATTGAGGTTGAAATACCTTCTCTAAGGGTATCCTTGAAGGTTCATGTTGATGATGAAGAATACCATGTATCTAGGCTACAAGAGCTTGAATTACTGGATGAACGAAGATAGAAAGCATTAGATCATTTACAAGCATATCAGAATCATCTTCGTCATAGCTACAATAGGAAGGTTCTCAATAGACACTTTGACATTGGTGACTTGGTATTAATGGAGAATCCAACGAACCAAGCTGAATGAGAGAAACCAGGAAAGTTTGAACCTAACTGGTTAGGGCCTTACATTGTCATAGAATCCTTTGGATCAGGAGCGTACCAACTCTCTACTCCTAAAGGAGATCCACTTTTGTCACCTATCAAAAGTCTGCATCTAAAAAGGTTCTATGCTTAGCTTCTGAGAATCCGTGTCTTAATCTAGAAAATACAAAAAAGATACAAAAAAAAATGGTTACCTTGATGAAAACCTGGCAAATAGGCATCTTTGTAACACCAAAATAAATAAATAAATAAATCAAAATAAAAAAATCAAAAAAGTAAACAGAAATAATCCATCCTATAGTGAAAACCACTTCGACAGTGCTAGGGATAAGTACCATGGTGAAAACCTGGAAAACAGGTGCCATGTGTAGTCAAGCTCGCTCTTTCTTCTACCATTATTCTAATTAGACTTGTCACCATCATTCATAATAAAGGGTTGTTTTATCCATTTCTTGGAACGATTGACATCTAACATCTCATTCCATCACATTATCCATTCCATCTCACATGTCTTATTCCCGACTGGGGGTAAATACTTATCCTATACCATGAACGCCTTGTACATAGTGTCACATCATCGAAAACGTCTTGAAAAAATCCCAAAAACATTAGAAAACTGGAAAAATCCAAAAAAATCAAAATATGTTAGAAAATACCAAAAACAGTGTCAAGTCCGTCATGTCAACTCAGTCATGTTAAGTCAGTCATAGTCATAGTTGAACTACATTGCCTCTGTGACTAGGACGTAGGCAAGGCCATCAATCAATGTGCCCCCGAGGCATTATGTCAGTTAGTCTAGGTTTGTCATGTATCACACACATTTAAATCATGATTCATTATATATTCAAAATCATTTCTCGTGTCAAACTATGAGGTCTCTGCGTGTACAACGTAGGCAAGGCTAATCAATTGATGAGCTCCCGAGACCACACTAGGTCAGTCCAATAGGGTTCATTCACAATCACTATCACACACTTTGCATATCATACATTTAGGTCATGCTTTAGGGTATCATCTCTGTCATACACTATCCACGCGCACACACTTTTATCAGTTAAGGAATCAAAACAAGTTATGAAGCAACAAGGCAAAACATCTAATTGTCATCAAGTCAATGTCATACACATTGTCAAATGATCAACTTATGTCTTAGCAAGATATGTATTTCTTTTCAATAGACCTTGTCAAATTGTCATAGCATCATGTAGCTTGTCACATCAACATCATCAGACTCCAACATCTTATACGGCATGTGTCTTTTTCGAAACCAAGCTTTGTCATGCCTTATACAGAAGTCACCAAGTTGAAACTAGACTCAACGTCTTATGCAGTATGTGTCATTCTCTCACATTACACTATGTCAAATATCAAACAATCAAACACTCCCACAAGATCAAGTTTTGGAAAATACTTTTATTTGGCTTTATGACTTTACATCTTATTTTGTCTTATCCTTTTATCGATTTGTGAATTAGTCCTGTTTCTAGCTTTCTCAAGGATGTCCCTTCATAGATTTAGAGAAGCAACAATGTATCAGGACTCTTTTTCTTTGGCTACTGTCTGTCAACTGTCTTTCTGGATTTTCTTTTTGAATCATGTTACTAGTTTCCTCAAGGATGTCCTATCAAGGATTTAGAGGAGCCATGACGTCTCATGATCCATCTTTTATTTGTCTGTTGTTTGTGGTGTGTCTCGACAACAATGAATGGGGCAATCTTGTCCTTAGTTAGTGTTTTTGACACTCCTTGTCTACGACTATCTGTTTTTCACAGATGGATGACTTTGTACACTATGGTCTATCTCATATCATAGTGTGTACCATCCATTTGTGTCATGTCCACCTAGTGATGATAAAATTGCAAGAAAAGCATATTTTGGCAAGATATCAAAGATTATATATTTTTCTCAATCAAATCAAACTCATTCATTCTTTTATTTTTTCTCAATCAATCAACACATTCATTTTTTCTTACTAAAATCCTATTTTCATTCATTTTAACATTTCTCTCGTCCAACATAATGATAGAGTCCTATGACACAACACAAACATTAGGTCATTGAATCATTATTAGCATAACATAATAGAAACATTTCACAATCCAATATAAAACATCATAAACATTCATTACATTCATTATCCACAACATATAGAATCATTCATAACGCATGTACATACATCATTTAGGAAACATATTCATATAGAAATAATGCATCATCCATAACATAGAATTGCATATCATATAGAAGCCGCCAAAATCATATATATATATCGCTCACAAAGTGTGTCATAGTACAATATCATAGTGTCCATAAATAAAACACGAGCTCGCAGGCTCTATGATCAAAATATAGATATATACATGTATACAAAGGTATGTCATCGTGTCCCACTACCACTGCTGTCATGTGGTGAAGGTGGTGGGAACATCCTCAAAGGTGCTCTCTATGAGGTGGAAGGCCTTTCGTATGGACCTATCCTCGATGGTCCAACCACCCCCTCAGTACTTTGTGTCCTCTGACTCCTACCCTGTGACCTCTGGCTCCGTACCTCTAAAAATATGGGAGCCTATCCCTCTGCTGGCACTGCTGTCTCATATAGGTCCCTATAATAAGTGGCTCTCTCCACCGCTCTGACCAACTCTCATACCATGCCATCAGATGAAAACCCACTGCAAAGGCATCTAACCTCTATGAACTGCTGCTTTATCTCCTGTCTTTGCGCTATCGCCTGATCTCTCTCCATAAGAGCACTATCCCTCTCTGTACGGATACTGTCTCTCTCTGCACAAAGACTATCCCTCTCTGTGTAGGCATTATCTCTCTCTAGTCTCATCGCATCAAACTCTGCAGTCATAAGTCTGAGTCTCTCCTCCAAAACCTCCCTATCACCATCCTTAGGAGCATCCTCCTCTCGTCTCCCCTCCACTATCTGATCTGTGAGCTGTCTCTCCTGCTCTTCCATCAGTGCCTCCTCCTCAACATCATCCTAAGTATCATCTCCCCATATCCCACCAGAATACCCAAAGGGTCAAGATCCATCTCCACATCCAAGTCCTCTGCAATGTCCTCTAGTCCAACATCCACTTGTACATGCTCCTCAACCACTACCTCCACTGCAGCATGCTCACCCCTAGCCTGTACATCTGCTCCACCTCTGATTTCCATGATTGGTACATCAATTGCTACTGCCTCCTAAATAGGTGCATGTCCCCCTCTTCATCCTCTCTCTCCTCGCCTACCACCTCTCCCTCCAACTCTCCCCACTCTAGCACCTCCACCTCTTCGTCATCCTCTCGACTGGTGCTGGCAAGTTTGGATCCATATAAGGAATCGGTCGATGCACTGCCCACCATGCATCGTATGCTGCAGTAGTCCTTGGATCTACTAATCCATCTCTCCATCCCCATTGTACTAGCTATAATGCCTGTATGTCTACCTCAGCAGTAGTAACTGGTATCATGGGTCCCCACCATGGAACCTCTCTGGACAAACGAGCAAACTCTGTTCTGCTCAGAGGCACATCCTGAACCTCTCCAAACTATCTCAGAACTCTGTCGAGCAGATGTCACTCAAAAATGTGAACACTAAAAACAATCCTCCCAATAAGGTACTGTGTCTGTCTGTAGAATGACAAATGTATATCATCATCTGCCCATACCTCACAATTCATGTAAGGTCTCCATATAAACTAATCAAGTGTATCTAATGCATGTCTCCAGTATCCTTTGTCTCCAACATGTGTCTGAGTAATCTATCCTATATATTGGAACATAGATGGAAGTCTCTCATCTCTCTCTATTGTCACTGGAGGATGGAATACAACTATCCTCTCAAAACCCCAAATCACCAGCAGTGTCGGCCCACAACTCAATGACTGTGCATCTCTATACGCAATGTCATGTAGATGGAAATACAACATCTCAAGTAGACATGGACCCCATGCATATCTCGTCTCACTCTCCAACATGCCCACCAACATAGCTCCCCATCCCACTGGAAAGCCATGGCCTCATCTGCCTGGAAGCACAATACCCCCAATCAATGTACATAGGATATAATCAATCCTGTCATATCTATCTGCTAACACCGGCCATCTAATCTCGTAGTGCTCGATGTCGAGCCTACTGATGTCATCGACCTGATAGAACCTTGCCAACTCAGTCAACCCTCACTGTGGATCATACGTAACCCGCTCTCCCCTAATAGGTAGTCTCAATATCCTGTACACATCCTCTAATGTGATAGTGGCCTCCCCAGTCAGAAAATGAAACAACGATGTCTCAGAATGTCATTGCTTGCACAGTGCCATCAACATCCCCCTGTTCGCTCGAATGGCAGGCATAGACAAGCAGTGACATAGACCAACAACCCATAGCAATTGAATCTCTGCAGATGCCAGATTGTCCCTCAAATTGAAGGTATCTAGTCATGACTCCCATGTATAAATTGGATCTAAAATCACTTGCATTTAAACCATGATGTTAGAAAATTTTCAAGTTTTACTTTGTAAATTTTTTTGAAAAATTTTACCAGCCAAATGCAGCTCACATTGTCGGATGCGGTGCACTTTTTTAAATGTGTTGCACAATACCTCGGTTGCAGTGCATATTACATATGCATCGCATATTTCGCACATCCCCTCTCAGCATCCCACACATGCGGTTCATTTAACCACATGCGGTGCATTTTCCCCACCCTACATTTCTACTACATATGCGGTCCCAAAAGCATATGCAGTTCACTCTTACACATGTTTCTGACCCACATACGGATATGTTGTATGTATACACATGCGGTGCACTATACTTCAAATGCGATCATTCATCTAAATCCTATTCTACCCTAGGCGTGAATTCGCATATGCGTTATTTCGCAGTCAAATGTGGTGAATACAATGGCATATGCGTCGTTCACGATGCACCGCATTTGCAAAAATAATTTTCGAAGCCTAGAAAAATTTTCCAAAAATAAATTTCAAGCTCTCATTTTTGTGTACATACCGATGCTCCTACATCAGCTAGCCACCTAAAGGTCCAGATCCGATAACCGCGATGCCTGGTGTATGGAATGGGTGCATTTCGTCCACTAGTCAGAGCAAAATCTTTGGTTTTCTATCTCCTTCGGGTGCAAATGAATTAGGTTTAGCCCTAATTCCTATTTATAGGTGGGGTAAAAATGGAATTTCTTCTGACCTAATCTACTGGCCACTTAACCTTTTGACTTCCAATGACCCGTATTAGTCTGTCTTAACTCCAAATTCATTTTCGTCAACTCCATCATATTTCTAACTATCAAATTGACTTATCGGGAATATTTCCTGATTTTTTTGAAACTTTCAAAAAAATTTCAATTTTCCAGAGGGGGCATACCTTACCCTGTTTCATGCTGGGGCACGATTGGGGCATATCTTTTTTATTTTTCTTTGACACAACGCTGTACCAACATTGTATCAAAGAGGGGCAAACTGTAGATATCGAAAATTGGTCTAGGCCTATGAGTACACATTTCGACATAATTTTCTATAGTCCGTCATCTTGATTAAATAATGTTAATTATTTAATTACCCCTTTCTAACACATATTTCCTCTATTAATTAAATACCCCTTTTTAATTAATTCATTAATTCATTAATAACCTTTATTCAACTTGATTAATTAAATAAATCATATTTATTTAATTATGTTGCGAACTAATTAATTCTTCCCCCTTTATCTATCAATTAAATAATTTATTATTTAGTCACCCCTTTATCATACTTTTCCAACTATGATTAAATACCTTTATTTAATTATTCATTTAACCTCTTTATCTATAATTAAATATTTATTATTTAATTATTCACTTTATCCATTTCAAATAGTCAAATTAAATAAATTATTTTGTTTATTTAATTAAAGTCTCTTATTTTGAATGTTGAATTAAATTAGCATTTAATTCTTATTTAATTAATTATGTCACATTCCTCTAACTTTCAGTTATGTCTTGAGTTAAACACCAGTTTATCTCTGCGAGAGAACTCTCTATCACAACTAGTCGATTAACTAGTTCTAATTCATGTTTACATTTGAATGCATTTATTCTTCAACTTCTAACTTTGGATTTTTCATACAAAGTCTACTTCTTCTATTTTTGGAGATGAAGATTGGAACTCATGTTCTAACTCACATTCTAAAATTAGTCTTTATCCTACAGTTGAACTCACGTTCTATCTGTCACATAACTCATTGCATGGCATTGATCAATCTCGTCCATCGATCTCTCTTTCAATCTAAGCCGATCGTTTGAAAACACAAAATCTATAAAATGGCCTGTCATAATCATTATTCCTCCTCCCAAAAATATACACTTTTGAGAAGAGACTATTCTTTGATATTTTGCTTAGACATTCAACGCAGCTATACTTGCATTCAAACACAAAAATCTAAGGGCAAGAATACTTAAAAAGGCAAAATGGAGAAGAGCAATGGAGTTAATTCGAAAGGGTGAATGCATATTCGGTGAGATCAATTTAGTTTGTTAAATTCATTATGTTTTCATATTCATTCTTTATTGTTTGATTATAGATTAGTTTTGATTTAGATTAGGATTAATGTTGTTTGTTCTAGTTGCATATCTTCTTATCATCACAGATTTAATCTAGAGTTACACTAACATTAATTACTCTGTAGACCACTTCAGACTTGGCACCATCAAATTGTCTGCTCCATTCACTCAAGCGTGTGAACCAACTCAACTTCATTTCAATTTCCTTCTCATTATATGTGTGGAAACATTTTTTTAATTTGAATTAATTATGTAATCTGATCTCAGATCTCTCTCTTCGTGAGTAGTGAAGGAAATTTAATTGTAATGACTATTTTTGTTTTGCATCCTTTTGTTGGGCATATATGTTGAAGATGTATTCATTTTAGTAAGTTATGTGTATGAAAAAAATAGAAGGGCAAAGTAGTCAATATTGTTGTAGCAATAGCATGGACAGTAATGAAATAGAGGAGCTTAGTTTTTAGTTATTTTTATGAGCATAATAATGAAAAGCAACTTTATATTTGATTTTTAAGATAATAGATATTGTATGTTTTGAAGCATATATATGAAATACAAATCATAACAATTTATCTCTATATTTTATTTTTTGCATTTTATTAAATTGATTTTTTTTTGTGCTCTAATTCTCTCTTTTTCCTCTTTTTTTTGTGTGGCATTAGAGCCTAAGGTTCTAAGAGCTGAAATTTATCCAAGCTAAGGAACATCTACCATAGAGTTTTAGAGTCAACAATGGCAGCCCCAAGCACAAGCTTGAAAAACCTACAAATTCCTTGGTTTAATAGCAATAATTATGATTATTAGTCAATTCACAATGAAGGAATTAGTTTGTTCTCAAAATATGTGGGAACTTGTTGAAAATGGTTATATAGAACCATCAGATGTAGCAACATACAATGTTCTTACTCAAGTACAAAATATTTTACTAAGGGATAATAGAAAGGACTATAAAGCTCTCATTTATATTTTCCAAGCAATGCATGAACGAATTTTTTCAAGAGTTGTAACAACAACAAAATCGAAAAAAGCATGATACATTTTGGAGACAAGATAACAAGGAATAGCCAAGGTGAAAACAACAAAATTGAAAATTATGAGAAGAGATTTTGAGACAATATTCATGAAGGAGTCTAAATTAGTAGATTCATTCTTTACACAAATAATTGAACTAGTAAATCAAATCAAGTCTCATGGTAAGACATTTCAAGAAAGAAGAGTGCTTGAAAATATTTTAAGATGTTTACCTATAATATTTGAGTCTATTATTGTGGCTATAGAAGAGACAAAGAATCTCTCACAATTTTTAGTGGATGAATTACATGCATCTCTCATTTCACATGAGCATGGGCTAAGCAAATCAAAAAATTCATCTTTGAAGCATTCTTTCAAGACACAATTTTTAGTCAGCCATGATAGAGGTAGAGGAAGATCAAATTCAAGAGGAAGAGGAAGAAATTGATATAGAGGTGGACGAACTATCCCATCAAACTCAAGTAGAAGAGGAAGTAGCCAAATTTCCTTTCAAATTCAACCCCAAAGTCAAAGGTATGATAAACCACAAGTGCAATGTCATTGTAAAAAAATGTGCATTACTCAAATGAATGTAGAAAGAAATAATATGATTCTAGAAAAAAAGTGTAAACTTAATCAAAGAAAACCAAAACAAAGGGAGTATGTTATTAGCTTGCAATGTTGCACCAAAAAATTAAAAGAATGTATGTCTTTTAAACTCGGGATGCAACAATCACATGATAGGGAACATATAAATATTTTCTAGTTTAGATGAGAATGTAAAATTAGATGTCACATTGGAAAATGGAAAAAAAAATTCTGTTATAAGAAAATAAACATCAACATTCTAAGAAAAAGGTTTATTTCTAATGTCTACTTTGTTTCCAGTCTAAAATAAAATTTGATGAGTGTTGGGTAGCTCGTTCAAAAGGGGTATAGAATATTTTTCAAAAATAGAGAATTCTCAATCTTGGAAAAATGTATCCAAGTAATTAACTTCTTACAAAAGTGAAAATGATAAAACATAGAATGTTTCCCCTAAGGATACAACTAAATTTGAAAGTAGAATTTTCTCAAACACATCCACTTGTGGATGAAGGAAAATTTGCATTAGTCACAAAAACAATCTTTCAAGCATAAATTAAGGATGAGAATTGGTTATGGCATCTATGATTTGATCACCTAAAATTTGGAGGTTTAAACCTATATCAATGTATAGGAAAAAAATGATAAGGGGATTGCCACTTATATCAAAATGAGTAAGAGTATGTGAAGGATATATTTTTGGTAAGCAACATAGAGAATATTTTCTATTAGGAAAGTAAATTTAAGAGAAAAAATACCATTAGAAATTATCCATTCAAATTTATGTGGACCTATGCAAACACTCTCAATTTTTGGAAGATATTATTTCATAACATTTATTGATGATTATATAAGAAAAATATAGGTCTATTTTCTAAGGTACAAAGATGAAGCATTTGAATTATTTAATAAATTCAAGACTCTTTCTAAGAAGCAAAGTCGGTACTACATCAAATCATTGATAATGGATAGAGGTGGTGCGTACATTTCAAATGACTTCCTAAAGTTTTTTAAAGATCATGGTATTCGAAACAAATTCACTACTAGGTACACACCTCAAAAAAATGGTGTAGCTAAAAGGAAAAATAGAACAATCATGGAAATGGTTAGGAACATGTTAAAATAAAAATATTTATCAAATGAATATAGGGTTGAAGTTGTAGCATGTGCAATCTATATAATGAATAGATGTCCAACCAAAAGTTTAAAGAATATGATTTCAGAAGAAGCATGGAGTGGAAGGACACATGATGTTTCTCATATGAGAGTTTTTGGATGTGTCTCATATGCACATGTCCCAGATGAATTGAAAAATAAATTGGACAAAAAGGAGAAAAATACATATTTGTGGGATATAATGATCAATAAAAGGTCTACAAGTTATATAATCTAATAACTGAAAAGGTTATAATCAACAAAGATGTGAAATTCATAGAAGATAAAGCATTTGATGGTAGCTAGGAGAAAACATTGAATGTAACAACAAGCACACCACAATAAGATAGAGAAGAAATAATACCAACAAGTATCCCTTCAATTTTAAATTATCCCACTCCCATTCAAGCTCAAAAAAGTTGTCTTCAAGTGGCACCTTCAACAAGAAAAAGGATAACCCAGTGGATTCAAGAAATCACTCCTTCAAGTGGACTACAAATAGCATCAACAATAGGCACTCTTGGTGCAGGTCCATCAAGTCTATATTCTACAAGTTCAACCTCAAGTGAGTCAAACAACCTTGACAAGCTTGAGAAGACAAAAATGTAGAAGTATGAGAGATATTCATGAGAAAAATGAAGGTGAGAATAATGCAGGTTTGAATTCTCTTTTTCCATTATACTCACATGTTGATGATCTTATTTATTTTAAAAATGAAACTAAATATGAAAATGGGTAAATGTAATGGATGAAGAAATAGATGATATAGAAAAGAACGAAACATGAGAATTATTGAGTCTTCCACAAGGAAAATATGTCATAGGAGTAAAGTAGTTTTATAAGAGTAAAAGTAATGTAAACGAAAGGATTAAAAGGCAAAAAGAAATATTGGTTGTCAAGGGATACAAACAACAACCCATAAAAGAATATGATGAAACATATGCTCTAGTTGCAAAAATGGAGGCCATGAGAGTATTCTTAGTAATAGAAGCCCAACACCAATGGAAGGTATATCAAATAAATATGAAGCCAACCTTCTTAAATGGAGTATTAGAGAGGAAGTGTATGTGGAAAAACCACCTATATGTGAGGTACTAGAGTAAGAAGGAAAAGTGTATAGGCTGAAAAAGACACTTTATGGTTTGAAGCAAGCACCATAAGCATGCTATATAACAGAATTGAAACATATTTTCAAGTAATGGCTTTATCAAAAGTGATGATGAGCCTACTCTCTACACCAAAGCAAGTGATGGTAATATTATAGTTATTGTTTTATATGTAGATGATTTAATCTTTATGAGGAATGATGATATCCTCATGTTGATTTTAAAGAGACCATGAAAAATGAGTTTGAGATGACAAGTTTAGGGTTATTAAGATAATTTGTATGAATATAAATGCAAAAAATGAAACATGGTGTCTTTATTTATTAATAAAAGTATGTAATAGATATTTTGAAGAGGTTTAAAATGTAAAACAACAAGATTGCATCAACACCAACAACCATAGGTTTGAAATTGAGTAAAGATGATTGTAGAAATGATGTCAATCAAACCCTATATAGAAGAATAGTTGAAATTTTGATGTATTTGATTGCATCTACACTAGATATAATGTATGCAATGAGTTTAATTTAAAATTTTATGGAGACTAGGGTGGGGGCCCTAGCTCGGTTGGCTAAACGTTTCTTGTTACAAGAGGTTGGTCATGAGGTCTAGTCTCCCCCACCCTCATGGTACTAGAGGGCATGTCGCACTAGCATCGCCAGTCACATTAAATTTTTTATCAGGAATACTACAATTTATAGGGGGTCGTGCTACCCAATTTGTGCAATCTAATAAAAAAAAAAAAAGGTTTATGGAGACTCCAAAGGAGACACATTGTCTAGCAACTAAAAGAAACTTGAGGTATGTGAATAAAACCAAGGGACATGAAAATTTGTATAGTGCAACAAATGATTTTAAACTATTTGGCTACATAGATGGTGATTGGAAAAGAAGTGTAGATGATAGAAAGAGAAAATTATGGTATGTATTTCATTTGGGTTTAGGAGTCATTTCATGGGCTTCTAAAAACAACCTATTTTTTCTCTTTTCATAGCTGAAGCTGAGTATATAATAGCAGCATGGGTAGCATGTCAGGCCATTTGGATGAGAAGAGTTTTAAGAGACTTAATGCATGAACAAGGAGGAGTAATTAAATATTTTGTGATGAATTTGCAAATGCACTACCCAAAAACTTAGTTTATCATAAAAGAACTAAACAAATTGAAACAAGGTATCACTTCATTCAAGAACTAATCTATGATTGAGATTTTTTTGAGACATTACAAGTCTAAGAAACAATATGAAGATATCTTCACCAAGCCATTAGGAAAGTAAAGTTTTGTTCATCAAAGAGATAATTTGGGCATCATGGATGACAACAGTTATGAATAAGGGGGTGTTGGAATTAATCACAATTACTAACATTTAATCCTCCATAGAACACTTCATCCTTGGTAACTCCAACTTCTCTACTCCATCCAATCAAGTGTGTGAACCAACTTACCTTCATTTCAATCTCCTTCTTATTATCTATATCAAGACATTTCATGAACAATTAAGGAAATTTAATTATAATTAATGTTTTTATTTTGCCTTCTTTTTTGGGCATATATGTTAAAGAGGTATTCATTTTTGTATGTTGTGTATGAAAATAAAAAATAGAAAGGAAAAAGTATCCAATATTGTTGTAGGAATAGCTTGGATAGCTAGTGAAACAAATGAGCTTGGCTTTTAGTTTTTTTTTGTTTAGCACAAGAAAGAGTGGTAGATTTGTATTTGGTTTTTAGAACAATAGATATTGTATTTTTTGAAACATATATATGAAATACAAATTAGAATAGCTTATCTTTGTGCTTTATTTTCTACATTTTATCTTTTTTTCTTTTGTGCTCTATTTCTCTCCTCTACCTCTTCCTTCAAATATGTTTTTAAAGGTTGTGATCACATTTGATAATTTAGTGTCCAATATTTTTAATTGTATATCATTAATATTGTGATTTTAAAGTTACTAGTGTTGTTTATGAGTATTAATGTATTCTATAGATCTAAAAAACAATTAGTGATGTCGAATCAATGCAGCAGTATAACATGACTTAACATGTTGATATGATTTACATTTGATGATGTGGACCTAAGAACTTAGCTATAAGTAGTAATCTTACCAAAGAAACTCCTTTTAAAAAATGACTCCATAATAAAATGCTCAACTACTAGATCCTCTCCCTTAATTATAAATCTACATTTTAAATAAACATTTTAATTTGAAAATGTAATTATAAGTATCTAGTCCAATACATAGAAAAAATATATATCAAACCTCTCATAGATCTTTGTGGTGGTTGCAAGGTTGACAACTATACAAACCTTGCAACAAACTTCATTTCTTTGTTCTTCAATCCCCAGATCGTCGTCTATGGACACATCTCCCACAACAAGAAAATATGTTGTGCCATGACCTTCTCATACTCTCATTTGTAACAATCTTGTAGAAGCCCGAATAACTCTGAGCATATTATCTACGTAAATATAACACACTAGCCTCCACATGACATAATTACTAGTTATATATTGTTTTTATCATTACTTCTTCATGGGTCTTGGATTGGGCACGTCATAAATTTCAAATGCACAAAACGCAAACATAGAACTGTTGTTTTATTTCATAATCAATAGGGAATACACAAATTCAAAATTTGGAAGCACAAGGAAACATGCAATATTTTCTTGTATTCATTAAGCTAGAAATGACAAATACAGAAAGGAAAAGCATAAAACTCAGAAAATAAACTAAGACTATAGATTAAAATCTACTAGGAGCACTGCTCAACCAGACTAACAAAATTTAGGATCTCCTGGGAGCTCAATGTCAAGAGCTACACAAAGCTCGACCTAGAGAAATCACTACTCAGATACAAAAAAATACAACTCCTGTTGTTCAGGAGCTTCTAGGAGCTCACACAAAAAATTATTCATAGTTTGCTGCTACAACAAACTTCTTCTAACTAATTGATTGATAGAACAATCTTCCTTCATTCCTTTTGCCTCTCAAAACATTCCCTCAAAATTTGAAATTACCTACCACTTGTGAACCCCTAAACCTGCAAATGCACAAAGACAACAAACATGGTTAGATGTTAGATCAAAATGCATACAAGAGTGAGAGATTCCCCATGAAATCCACCTATTTAAACTACTATTAGGAAATGAAGAACAAAACTCAAATAATATGAAAGTAAATCTTAGTTTAGCCAATAGATTGATGATCCTATGGGGGAATTGGTGCCAATGGAGTGTTGCAATTGGCCCTTTCCCAATTCCTAGGTTGCAATGAAGATGATCTAGAAATGGTCAAATCTCCAAAGAGATTTGACCATAACCTTCATACAAATGTGAAAAATGGTGAATTCTTGGATGAAATGAGCAAAATTAGTTCTCAATTGGAGAGAGTAACTTTGCATGAAAATTGTGGATCATGATGAATTTGACTATAGTAAGTTTACTCAAATTGTGGATGTTTGAATGAGAGGAAGAGTCTCTCATTTATAGATTTCAATCTTGGAAGAATGAATGAAAATAAGCAATGTGGGATCATTCAACATCCAATGGCCAAGTGCCACTTGTCAAGATGTGAATGGTTGAGGAATGAGCACATTTTGGCCAATGTGCATGATAAATGCATAATTTTGAATTTGAAATTGTGAGATGACTTGTTGAAGAGGGAAGGGAAATGAAGTTAATGTCACTTGGCTCAAGGTCAAGGACATGTAAGAGGTCTTAAATGCCTTGTTGGAAGGACTAAGTCCACTTGGAATTTTTGAATTCAAATGAGGGAATATTCCCTTTTGATGTTTTGTGAGGGAAAATAGATGAATTAATAAATCAAAGTATTTGATTTATTGTGCAAGTTGCATTCTCTAGAGAATTTTAATGAAAGGGATTAACTTAATCATGGTTTTGATTAAATTAATGAGGAATTAGGTGATTTGACAATTTAGACTTAAGTTTATGAATTGATTTTAGTCAAGAATTGAGAGGAAATGATTTATTAAATAAATGATTTGATTTATTTAATCTAGAGGGAATATGTTAGATTAAATCAAATAAGGTTTAATTTATTTAATTTAATAAGAGGACTTTAGAGATTTTAATCAAATAAAAATGACTTATTTAATTAAAGAGGGATTATAGAAATAATTAAATAAAATTGATTTATTTAATTAACAGGAGACGATGACTTAATTATATAAAGTTGATTTATTTAATTAAGAGATGAAGAGTGAGGAATTCAATCAAATATAGATTATTCAATTAAATGACTAGAAAAGGAGATGATTCAGGATAAAATGGTGTTAGTAAATCAAGATCCAGTGTGTCAGATCGAATTGTACATTTTCCATGTCTACATTTTGCCCCTCTTTGAAGCAATGTACTTGTTGCATTGATTCAAAGAATAAACTATTGTGATCAAAGTTCAATTTTTTCTCATTTTTTAGATGCCCCATTGTTGCCCCAGTGGAAGGATTATGCTGGTATATTGCCCCCTCAAGAGATCGGATGAAAATTTTGATTTTTTGGATGATTTCACGAAAAAAGATGATAAGGTGCCCAATAGCCCAAAAATGCCTTAGAATGCCAAAAAAATGGATTAAAATGTCCAGAGGGATGCAAAATGACTCTCAGTTGGAGGGAAATGGGTTTAGGGGACCAAAACCCCTTTTGGAAGGTCAAATTAGGTCAAAAAACCCTAATTTTTAGGTTTAAATAGACCTCGAGGGGTCACTTTCAATACATTTGCAATCTTAACCTGGAAAAATTTGACACTTGAGCTTTGAGTCCTAGAGAAAATGGCGCAATGACAGCTTCCTGTACATGTGTTTGATTGGGTACGAGTATATCAGTGACCAGTCACCGTAGGACCCCCGGTATGTACCCCTATCCAACCTTTATTTCCCTCGTTATGCATGCATTTATTAGGGTTTATGTATGGTTGATTTGGCGTGGCACGATATAGCGCTGCGAAAAATTTACAAATGGGCCTGCACGGGCCTATATAGGATTGCTTATGCCTACAGCGTGGCATGGCACAGTTTTCCATTTAGGAATTTTAGGGTAGTAAAATCGACCACTTGCTCAAACAACGCTACGTGGGTGAGTTTTTCCAAATTAGCTATCTAAGTCTACTGTACGGTGTAGTTTGTAAGATTTTTCTATCCAAGTCTGTTGAGTGACACTATTTGGAAACTTACAAACTACATCACTTTTGCTATTCGAAAAGCGAAAGGCGATATGGACAACAATTTTTTTCTAGGGAAGTTGACGTGACACTTTTCCTTGCGCAGGAGAGACCCAAGGTTATTCATTCGAGGTAGCACCGGTGACCAATACTTGAGAGATTAGAGGATATGCACATATTCCTCCAGGAGCAGCTTGGGATTCTTGGTTTGTGGTTCCTTGCTTATGTTCCTCCTGTTCGAGCCCATCTGGGTATGATGCATTCCTTGGTTGAGAGGTGGCATAGCGAGACGTCATCTTTTCATCTTCCCACCAGCGAGGCTACCATTACTCTGGAGGATGTCTGGGGCATCTTGTGACTTCCCATTCATGGAGAGAAAGTGATTTATGATTTAGAGGAGGGTAGGGATTCCTACTTTGGTACCATGGGTGTGGATGAGCTCATGCTCTATGACGGTCAGATAGATTTGGAGAGGTACCGGGGTATAGCCCCTACTTACAGCCTAATTATGGCTGCCATCATTTATGGCCTTGTAGCTCCTGATCGGCATGGTCGATACTTCATTCCAGGTTGGGGATTGGAATGGCATAAAATGTGCACTCGTCGAGTGTGCTATGCTTGGGGACCAGTACTGTTGACCTCCTTATAGTGGGACTTGCATGAGTTTGCCTATTTGGATGGTCAGGCTCTTGGAGCCAGATTGACCCTTCTGTATATTTGGGTATTTGAGTGGATTTCAGTGCTTCGTTTGCTTGTGACACGGGTCATTCTAGAAATTGATGATCCTATGGTGTGGCGGTATGGTGAGGCAAGGATTCGCTTCACCCACATGGGTACAAATGACATAGCTTGTTGGTGACGGGTTCTGGATGAGATGACAGTATTTATCTGGAGGTCGTATATGGGTATAGGCCCATGGATGGATGATGCAGAGAAACTCTTCTTTGCTCACCAAGACAAACTTATGTAGGGTTGAGAGCACACTTTGATAGAGATATACCTTCTTGACTGGGTGGCTAGGAAGTTCGGTGAGGTGCAGGATATACCTGCAGCTCAGTACACGACCATCTTTTCTCGCATGAAAAAGGAGATAGCATGGGGACCACCTATTCTGGAAGATGAGGTAGTGACCTCATTTAGGCAGTTGGTTGCTCAGCCTTGGGCATATGATCAAGGGCCAGCAGATGCAGGGGTGACTCCAACGTACAGGACATGGTTCAGTCTACTAGTGAGATTGATAGTTCCTAGGACAATACTTCCACATCGGAGGCCTAGAGGTAGGTCAATAGGTAGAGGTCGGGGAGGTGTACCACCTCCTCATAAGTCACCTCTGAGGGATCAAGCACATCAAGTAGCAGAACAGGATGGGCAGCCCCAGGTGTCACCATAGTAGCAGCCAACAGTAAAGTCAGCAGGGCAGCTAGCGCGATAGCCAGGAGGACAACTAGGAGGATAGCCAGCTCCTCACGATGCACTGATTTAGTAGCTACAGGGTGAGATACATGCTCTAAAAGTGGAGTGATATGAGGCTCAACAATAGGTTGTTGTAGCTACATCAAAGAGAGATGTGGCATGATCTGAGAGGGATCAGGAGGTTGGCTGATAGAGGCAGTTAGAGAGTGTCACTTCCACATCTCAGGGTCATTTAGTTGACATTCAGGAGTACAGAGAGGCCATCAAAGAGGCCGAGTACTATTGGAAGCACTATCGACAGGCAGTGCCATCAGCCAGTAGAGTGCCAGATTTCTCCCAGCAGATAGGGAGGCAGCCAACAGAAGCTCATGGTGAGAGGCAGGATGGGGAGGGCAACAGCCAGCAGGGCTAGCCCATTTTGATCACATGACAGTTTGTTCTAGTTTTTTGATATTTAGGCTGTAGTACTTTGGCCTTATTGTACCATGTTATTTGATGTACATTTGATCTAATTTTTATCATAATAGTATTTTTTATGATATATATGAGATGATTCACCCTTTTATGATATGTCTGGTGCACATGTATGATATGCAAATGTATGATGTTATGAGATGTTTCTATTCCTATGCTTATGTGATGTAATGTATGTAATGGATGCATTTCTTTTTGTATGTTTTTCATGTTTTAATGATGTAATGCATGTTAATGATGGTAATGTATGGATGCACATGATTATGTATGATGTAATGTTGTCTTAAGATGTTTAGAATAAAAAATTTATATTATTCCTCCCTACTTAAGATAATGATATGATGCAATGTGCTAATGATTATGCAGATGCAGGGTGTATGCATGGGTGATGTTTTGATCACTGTTATGATACCATGCTAGTGTGGGACAAAGATAGAAGAATTTGTAGAATTAATGGTTATGGCGATTTGCATTGCTAGGAATTGGGATTTTCAAAGGGTCATTTGCGTTATGTTTGATAACACACATAGGTACAATGCATCAAGGTATAAAGGACCAGGATGGCGTTGTACCTAGTGTGATGGACTTTAACTCATCAAACAGATAGGAGTACTTTTGTTCACACTTGACAATCGTAACCTTACTTAGAATGCAGTTCAGATATTCCAGACATCTCAGGCCAAAACATAAGAAGGAAAGCCTTCTTATGTGCTCAACAAGACACCTAAAACATCCTCCCTATAAGCAAAACAAAGTATGCATGACAAAGTTATTTTACAGGAATATCCAACAAGCATAGTAGATAGAAAGATAATGATCATTGCCCCATTCCTTTCTCTTTAAACTTTTTTTGTTTAGGCATCATCGAGAGGTCCTTGGAATGAGCACAAAATAAGATAAGCCAATAAAAGACCAAGAAATAGTAAACAAACAAGCTAATGTTCTTCGTACCGCTAGCCAAGGCTAAACTACTGTGAGGTACATGATGCTTATGTCCATCGTGGAAAGGTTTCATCCTAGGACATGTAGTGATCAGGGTTTTGATGGGACTGATTGGATGATAAGCTATTGATACTCTAAGTTGACCAACTTGCTTGCTTACTAATCTAGACTTGAGACTTTGACGATTAAGCATTCACTTTGAAACCTTCTAAACTTGTTTCTGACTGACTCACCAAAGGGTGAAAGTGATACTATTTTATTATGAGTGATGACAATCATGGGTGAAAGCGAGATGAAATGGATGCACCATTTTGGATTTTCAGATATTTTGAGGCTATTTTTGGTATTTTTGAATTTTTGAATGTTTTTAGTATTTTTGAGATTTATGATGAACAGACTATCTTAAAGACCTATCTTAGGGGTCTTGGGAGCTGATCCATAGATTAGCCTTGCCTACTTTATACATGCAGAGACCACGTAGTTTGACAAATGATGGAATGAATTGAAATGCAGACTAGATGGGCAAATGGGTTGCTATTTTATTGCTCAAAGGACTGACTTGAGATACAGACTAGATGGGCAAATGGATTGCCAATGTGACAGATGCCTAAGGACTAACTCTAATTGTAAAATAAATGGGCAAATGGATTTCCAATGCGACGGACGCCTAAGGACTGACCCTAACTATCTTGGGGGATGATCAAAGATCAACCTTGCCTATGTTCAAGTTTAGAGACAACCTAGTTCGGACAAGGTGAAAAATTGACAAGACTCAATGATGAACTTTTTGAAGATTTTATGATATTTCAACATGTTTTTGCTTTTTGAATTTTTTGAAGGGGTTCAAGGAGATCTCAAGAATATACATGAATTTGATCTGATGCCGATACAAGAACATGCCCCCAGCATGGTGCGATAGACTACTTTGATAAAGGCAAGAAAAATTGACCTCAGGAATATGCCAAGTAGTACTCTAGTGGAATATCATATAGACATCAGCCCAGGCTATGATATGGATGCGAATGGATGGGTGGATGGAGGATTAGTGAAGTGTGATGGAATGGATGAGTGAGTCATGTAGATCCTGGTGGATAGGGAGTGCACTATTTACACTTGATGCCTGCTTGCCAGGTTTTCACCAAGGTACTTGTCCAAAGCACCACCGAAGTAGTTTTCACTAGAGGATGATTTTTTTCTTTACTCTTTCTGATTTTTTTGATTTTTTGATTTTTTTGTTGTCGCCAAGATGCCTGTTTGCCAAGTTTTCATCAAGGAGACCATTTTTTCAGGACTTTTTCAGATTGTTTTTGTATTTTCTGGTTCTATACCTTGCAAGATTTAGGCATACAACTTTTTGAGGTGAGAGCTATTTAGAGGCTCCTGCAGAGGCTCGCCTTCTGGTGTCGACAACTAATATGCCCCTGATTTGTAGCTTGCAGTGATGATGAAGGGTCCAGGCTAGTTAGGCTAAAATTTTCCTTTTGTATCTGAGTTTGGTGCATTCTTTTGGTTCTCTTTTAGCACAAGGTCACCGACTTGGAAGGTGTGTTGCCTGATCTTCTTATTGTAGCTTCTCTTCAAGAGATTCTGATAGACCTGTAGATGATTTAGGGTGTCCATGCATCGTTCATCTAATAATTCTAGCTCATTCAATCTTGTAACCCTGTATTCCTCATATGTGATGAGGTTTTGCAAAAATATTCTCAAGGATGGGAGCTTGATCTCAATTGGGAGTATGGCCTCTGATCCGTAGACCAGGGAGAATGGGGCGGTGCCTGTTGGCATGTGGATGCTGGTGCGGTAGGCCCATAAGGTGGGATTTAGCTACAGATTCCAGTCACGACCAGAGTCGTTGACTATTTTCTTAAGGATTTTCAGAATGGTTTTATTAGTAGCTTCTGCTTGGCCATTGCCTTGTGGGTAATATGGGGTGGAAAAGCGATGTTGGATTTTGAATTTTTCACATAAATCATGGACATCCTGATTCTTGAAAGGTGTCCCATTATCAGAGTTAATGGATTGGGGAACATCGTATCAGCAAATGAGGTAGTTCAGGATGAACTTGGATATTTGCTTTCCAATTATGTAGGTTATGGGAATTGCTTCGACCCACTTTGTGAAATATTTGGTGGTGGTGATAATGAACTTATGGCCATTAGATGAGGTGGCTGAGATTTTACCTATGAGATCGAGCCCCCATTGTGAAAAGGGCCATGGTGTTATGATAGGATGCAACTCTTGAGTTGGTGCATGAATGAGATCTCCATGTTGTTGGCACTGTAGACACCTTCTGAAAAAGTCATGTGCCTCTCTCTCCATTGTCAGCCAATAGTGCCAGTTCTCAAAAACTTCTTAGCCAAGGTCATACCGCTTCAGTGTGAACCACAGTGCCATTGTGTACCTCAGTTAAAGCAGTCAAGGCCTCCTCAGGTGTTAAATAATGTAGCAGGGTTCCATCAATGCTTCTATGGAAGAGGGTTTCTCCTAGGATGACAAATCATAAGGACCTTTTGACAAAGGTTCGTTTGAGGTTCGGGGTAATTTCAGCTAGGAGGATTCCTAATCTTAGATAGGTGTAGATGTCATGGTACCAAAGATCATCGATACCAATGAATTTGAACAAGTATTCTGACTCTGGTACCTTGAAAGTGGGTACAAGAAGTTGTTCTACGAGGAATTCATGTTTCGAGATGTTGCGAGGGATGTCTAGCAAGGATTCGATCATTGCCATTGCATCAGCTGCTTTGTTGTTTTCCCTCAGTATTTGCTCAAAAGGGATGTCGATGAATGATTCCTTGAGTCCTTCTACCACCTTCTTGTATGGTGTGAGCTTATCATCCTTAGTTTGGTATTCACCGTTAACCTGGTTAATGATAAGCTGTGAGTCTCCATAAACCTTTAGTGCCATTATTCGCCACTCTGCTGTAATCTTAAGACCTATGGTTAAAGCCTTGTATTCTGCAATATTGTTTGTATAGGGGAATGCTAACTTGTAGGATCTTGGTATGAAATATCCTTGTGGGGTAATGAAGAACATACCGGCTCCTGATCCATGCTGCGTGTGGGAGCCATCGAAGTACAATTCCCAATGGTTAGCTGTACTGAGATTAAAAAGGGACTCATCTAGAAATTATGATACGAGCGGGTTGTCTGTGTAGAGGGGAGCCTCTGCTAGCTGATCTATGATGACTTGTCCCTTGATCACCTTTTGTTATACATACTCAATATCATGCTCTGATAGTATCATCACCCATTTAGCCATTCTAGTTGTAAGCATTGCTTTTGATAATAGATATTTGAGGGGGTCTATATTAGCAATCAACTTAATCTGATGAGTTAGCATATAGTGTCTGAATTTTTGGGCTGCAAACACCACTACTAGGCACGCTTTTTCTATTGATCTATAGTTGAGCTCATGCCCCACCATTATTTGGCTGATATAGTAAATGGCCCGCTAGGTTCCCTTTTCATCATGTTGGGCTAAAAGGGCCCCAAGGGTGGTTGTCATTGTTGAGATGTATAGAATCAAAGATTTCCCTACGATCAATGGCATCAACACAGGTGGTGTAGGTAAGTATTCTTTGATTTTGTTAAATGCTTGTTCGCACTTGTCATCCCATCTGAATGCTACTGCCTTGTGGAGCAAATGTGAATAGGCGATCTATTTATCTGCCAGTTGTTCTATGAATCTTCGGATGGACTGAAGTCTACCTTCAAGTCCTCTGAGTTACTTCAGTGTTCTTGGCACTTCCATTTCAAGGATTGATTTTACCTTTGCAAGGTCCACCTCTATCCCCCTCATTGAAACTATGTACCCCAACAACTTTCCTGATTTTACCCCAAAGACACATTTCTTTGGGTTGAGTCTAACCTTGTATTGTTCTAGCCTATCAAAGATTGCATTTAGAGTTTCTATATGATCCTGTCGCTTCTTTGATTTAGCTAGTATGTCGTCCACATAGTCTTCAAGAGTTTTGTGGATCATATCATGGAAAATCAGTGTCATGGCTCATTGGTATGTAGCTCCTACATTCTTCAACCCAAAT
Organism: Sequoiadendron giganteum; assembly: GCA_007115665.2. Classification (NCBI taxonomy): domain Eukaryota; kingdom Viridiplantae; phylum Streptophyta; class Pinopsida; order Cupressales; family Cupressaceae; genus Sequoiadendron; species Sequoiadendron giganteum. Next base: position 809,598,467 of record CM021100.1, on the reverse strand, counting down.
GGCATCACATTCCAATAGTAGGTGCCCCAAGGACATGTAAAAGTTGTTTTGTGCTAGTCTTCCTTTGCTATCATTATCTGATTGTACCCCGAGAAGCCATCCATTAGGGATAGCATCTCATGTCCAGTCATCATATCCACTATCATGTCAATGTTGGGTAGTGGAAAATCATCCTTAGGACATGATTTGTTTGGGTCTCTAAAATTTGTGTAGATTCGGATGCCCCCTTTCAGTTTTGAGACTGGTACAAGATTTGATACCCATTCTGGATAGTCCATCAGGCGTATGAATCCAACATCAAGAAGTTTTTGTAACTCAATCTTGACAAGCAAGGCTATTTACGGGTGCATCTTTCTTAACTTTTGTCTGACTGGTTTCACTCCAGGGTACACAGCCAAATGATGAACCACCACCTCAGGATCCAATCCTAGCATGTTAGTATATGTCCATGCAAAGTTTACCTTTATTTCTTTCAAGAATGCTGCTAACAATTTTTGTTCCTCTGGTAGGAGAGACTCAGCATAGAAGGTGATTTTTGGTTTTGTTTCCATTCCCAAGTTGACAAGGTTGCATTGCTCTGCAAGGACTGCTGACCTTTCTTGATGTAGAGCAGTAGGGGGGAGATTGAATCCTTCATCCTTTGGTGCTGCAGAGAGGTTTTCACCATTGGATGCATCCTTTATTTTTACTGTTTTGTGGTTAGAGAGTGCCACAGTGTGGTTTTCACTCAATAACCCCAAACTTATTCTCAATGTTAGATCAAAATGCATACAAGAGTGAGAGATTCCCCGTGAAATCCACCTATTTAAACTACTATTAGGAAATGAAGAACAAAACTCAAATAATATGAAAGTAAATCCTAATTTAGCCAATAGATTGATGATCCCATGGGGAATTGGTGCCAATGGAGTGTTGCACTTGACCCTTTCCCAATTCCTAGGTTGAAATGAAGATGATGTAAAAATGGTCAAATCTCCAAAGAGATTTGAGCATAACCTTCGTACAAATGTGAAAAATGGTGAATGCTTGGATGAAATGAGCAAAATTAGTTCTCAATTGGAGAGAGTAACTTTGCATGAAGATTGTGGATCATGATGGATTTGAGTATAATAAGTTTACTCAAATTGTGGATGTTTGAATGAGAGGAAGAGTCTCTCATTTATATATTTCAATCTTGGAAGAATGAATGAAAATAAGCAATGTGGGATCATTCAACATCCAATGGCCAAGTGCCAATTGTCAAGATGTGAATGGTTGAGGAATGAGCACATTTTGGCCAATGTGCATGATAAATGGATAATTTTGAATTTAAAATTGTGAGATGACTTGTTGAAGAGGGAAGGGAAATGAAGTTAATGTCACTTGGTTCAAGATCAAGGAAATGTAAGAGGTCTTAAATTCCTTGTTGGAGGGACTAAGTCCACTTGGACTTTTTGAATTCAAATGAGGGAATATTCCCTTTTGATGTTTTGTGAGGGAAAATAAATGAATTAATAAATCAAAGTATTTGATTTATTGTGCAAGTTGCATTCTCTAGAGAATTTTAATGAAAGGGATTAACTTAATCATGGTTTTAATTAAATTAATGAGGAATTAGGTGATGTGACAATTTAGACTTAAGTTTATGAAATGATTTAAGTAAAGAATTGATAGGAATCGATTCATTAAATAAATGATTTGATTTATTTAATCTAGAGGGAATGTATTAGATTAAATCAAATAAGGTTTAATTTATTTAATTTAATAAGAGGACTTGAGAGATTTTAATCAAATAAAAATGATTTATCTAATTAAAGAGGGATTACAAAAATAATTAAATAAAATTGATTTATTTAATTAATAGGAGATGATGACTTAATTATATAAAGTTGATTTATTTAATTAAGAGATGAAGAGTGATGAATTTAATCAACTATAGATTATTCGATTAAATGACTAGCAAAGGAGATGATTCAGGATGAAATAGTGTTAGTAAATTAGGATCCAGTGTGTCGGATCGAATTGTAAATTTTCCATGTCTACACCACCATAAATTCCAAATTCTAAATTAGCTACCATGTTTTATTCTGGAGTTGTCAAGAGCAGTAGTGATGATCCCCAAAACAAGAAAGGACTCTTGATGGGTAGGTGCACAAATGGGGGTTCTGATGGATGAGCAGGAGGTTGCATGAGCAATAAATTTTCAACACCCCCCCTTGGTCTTGAGCTAACAAAAATAAGATCAATCCTAATCCAAATTGATAATGCCCAATCTACTCCTTAGGCGCTCGAAACATTCTTTGCTCAAAGGCTTGGTGAATATGTCTTCTAACTGCTACTCAAACCTACAAAATTTCATTTTAATTTCACCATTTTCAACCAACTCTAATAAAATGATACCTTTTTTCAATGTGCTTGCTTCTTCCATGAAACACAAGATTTTTAATCAAGTCTATCGATGAAACATTATCACAAAAGACTATTGTTCCATCCTCTTGTTCTTCATTCAAATCTGCCAAGATTCTTCTCAACAAAAAAGTTTGACATGTTGCATTTGCTGCTATATACTCAGCCTCTTCTACTGATAGGGAAACAATAGGTTGCTTCTTGGAAGCCCATGAGATAGCTCCTAAACCCAAATGAAACACATAGCCTGATCATGTGCTCTTCCTATCATCGAAACTTCCTACCCAATCGTTGTCCATGTATCCAACCAGCCCAAACTCATTTGTTGCTGTGTACAAAATGCCATATCCTTTGGTGCCATTCACATACCTTAGGATTATTTTACCTACTTTCCAATGGGTGTCTCTTGGAGAATCTATAAATTTGGAAATACGACTCACTCCATGCATTATATTCGACCTAGTTGTAGTCAAATACACCAATCTTCCAACAAAAATTTTAAACATGGCTGGATCCACATTGCTATTGCAATCTTCCTTGCTCAAATTTAGACCTGTGATTGTTGGTGTTGGTGTAGGATTTTTTTCAAGCATCCTAAATCTCTTCAAGATCTCATTTGCATATTTCACTTGAGAGATAAATATACCATCATGCATTTGTTTTACTTCTATGCCTAGAAAATACCTCAAGAGACCTAAATCTATCATTTCAAACTCTCTTTCCATGGCCTCTTTAAAATCAACAATGAGCAAATCATCATCCCTGGGAAAAACTAAATCATCAACATACAAGATAACAATCAAAATATTACCATTTTATGCCTCGATGTAAAGAGTGGGTTCACCATTGCTTTTTCTAAAGCCATTGCTCATCAAATATGAGTCAATCCTATTGTACCATGCCTGTGGAATTTTTTTCAGCCCATAAAGAGCTTTCAGGAGCTTATACACCTTGTGTTCTTGGCTTGGAACTTTATATCCAAAAGGTTTCTCCACATAAACTTCATCTTTCAACACTCCATAAAGCAAGGTAGACTTCATTTCCATTTGAAACACCTTCCATTTGTGATGGGCTGCAATTGCTATGACTACCCACATGGTCTCCATCCTTGCAACATGGACATACATCTCATCATAATCTCTCCCAAATTTTTGTTTGTAGGCCTTGACCACCAAACATGCCTTGTGTCACTTTATTCTTCCTTTGGCATTGCACTTGGTCTTGTAGACCCATTTCACCCCAATAAATTTCATGTTGAGAGACAAATCAGTTTGATCCCATGTGTTGTTCCTCTTTATTACATCTATCTCCTCATCCATGGCCTCACACCATTTCTCCTCTTTCACAACATCCTCAAAATAAATCAGATCACTATGAGAAAATAATGCAAAATTCATGTTCTAATCAAACTCCTCATCATACCTTTCATCTTGGTAGATCTCCCTTATACTCTTGGTCTTCTTTGGAATTAGAGAGGTGAGAGTGGGGTTTAAAATTTCACTATTTCTACTACTCTACTAAACAGGCAGGCTCAGGAGCTCTCAGGAGCTCTCAGGAGCCGATCTTTTAGCTACCTCTGGTTGCTTTCCTTTTTGTTTGCTCACCTCAGGAGCTCCCAGGAGCTGTTGGGAGCTCTCTGTTGCCAAGTCTCTAGGTGACTATGATTGTCTTCTTGACTATCTTCTAGCTTTAGGATCTCTCAAGAGCTGAATGGAACTCTCTCCAATGGAATTATGCGATAGTCTGTTCAATTGCCTGTTTACTTGAGGATCTCTTAGGAGTTGTTGGGAGCCGATTGTTTATGCTGCTATAAGATCTTATTGATCTTCCTGTTCATTTTATTTATCTTCCTAAACTCTCAGGAGCTTTCAAGAGCTATCAGGAGTTGTCGTTCCGTCCCATGATTCATCCTTTAAGAACTCCACGTCTCTACTAATGATGATTTTATTGGTGACCAGTTTGTACAACCTATAGGATTTGGAATCTTCACTATAGCCCATGAAAATGCACTTCTCACCCTTTTCATCCAATTGTTTCCTCTTTTCTTTGGGCACAAGTGCGTATGCCACACAACCGAACACTCTCAAGTGCTCAACCATCCACTTGCATTTCATCCATGCCTCTTGTGGTATTTTGTCACGGACCGCCTTTGTTGGACTTTTATTTATCAAATAAATAGTTGTTGCTACAACCTCTCCCCAATATTCAGTTGGGATCCCCTTTTCTTTCATCATTCTCCTTGCCATCTCCACGATGGTCCTATTCTTTCTCTCAACCACTCTATTTTGTTGGAGAGTATAATTGGTTGTTAGCTCCTTTTTAATGCTATTTTTCATGCAAAAATTCACAAAATGATTGGAGGTATACTCTCCTCCTTGATCTAACCTTAGGACCTTGATGAAATGTCCATTCTCCTTTTCAACCCGAGCCTTAAACAACAAAAACTTATCAAAATATTCAAACTTAAGCTGCAAAAATAGACCCATGTCTTACAACTATAATCATTAATGGTCATAAAAAATTGGCTTTTACCAATAGATGTGATTTGCATAGGGCCTACCAAATCCATGTGCACTAGCTCCAATGGTGCTCTTTCCCTTGTAGAGTTTCCCGATTGAAAGGGTTGCCTATGTTGTTTGCCCAAAATGCAAGCCTCATACCTAACATCAGGCTCTACTATTCTTGGAAAACCATGAACCATATTGTTATTGGACAAAAGACTCAAACCAACAAATCCAAAGTGTCCATACCTAAGATGCCATAGATTGGAGGGGTCTTGAATGATGCTCTCAAGGGCTACTAAATGTAATGTTGTACATTTTCCATTCATGAGAGGTGCAACAATGGACTGAGATGAGAAATACATCTCAATATTCAATGAAAACATCCAGTTCTTTGTCATTTGTACTATTACAAACACTTTCTTCCTCTCATTCTTGTCATAAATTACACATTGATATTTCTCCATAGCACTTTGTATCCATTTTGGATCAGATGTCCAACACTCATGAGGTTATGCTTTAACCCAAGAGAAAAAAATACATTTTGTACTTCCTTCTTCTCACCTTGCTTGGTTTGGATTATGATAGATCCTTTTACCTTGATTGGAACTACTCCATTGTTCCCCATTCTTATCAATGAATTAAAACACACTTTCATTACCACTCATGTGTAGGGATAACTTTAGTGGTGAATCTTCGCCAATTGGCGAATATTTGAAATCAGGACCTCCAAAAATGGCGAATAATATAGGTTAGAAAGGATGCCGAATCGCCAGGTTTTTCCAATTTGTAAAAATTGTCTCGATTAATTCGCCAATGTACTATTTTTTAAACGACACATCGTCGGATCTGATTCACTAGTAGTTTATACTATAATTACAAATATTACTTATATTTGCCAGTAATTTTATATTCTTACAATGAATTTTTATGGTATATTCGCCACTAATAATAATTTACCATTTCATTTTAGGGATATTTTAGCCTTTAATAGTTTTATTATTTATTGTCATCGATTAGTTTTTTAATCGATTGGATGCAAGTGAATTCCATGACTTTATTTGCACATGCCTTTTAAAAAGGTTGTTGAGGGCCGAAATTTGTTTTGGGCCACACGATCAGATTTGATCATGTGGCCCAAAACAAATTTTGGGACTCAACAACCTTTTTAAAAGGCACATGCATATAAAGTCATGGAATTCACTATCATGAAATTAACTAAGTGTATATTAAATCGTTGTATTGGAAAAACATCCCTAACTATCCCACCGATGATGTTCACTCACGCCGATAAGGCTTCCATACTCCACTTGGGGTCCACCAAGGCACAGGTACACCACTTGTGTAATTTTGGAGAATCATGAAGAGAATCTGCAATATTCATGTGAAGCTTCCAGAAAGACATCCGATCAAAGCTCTGTATCGTTGTATCGGCAGGACATCCCTAAGTGTCCCACCGATGATGTTCACTCATGCCAATAGTCGCTCATGTAATGAACTTGCAATCGTTCAATTTTCAAGTGAGATTTTCTAAAAACACTTGATCCATGTGTGCTCCAATGCATTTTTAATAGTGAATTTATGCTTGGTGGCAAGGGGCTCTACCCCTCGACCCCGCTGAATAGGAGCGCGTTGGGGCCATTGTCCTCGGAGCCAATGAGGGGGTGTTTCCCCCTCAACCCCCACAAGGGGGCTCTACCCCCTTGACCTCACCCGTGGCTATTGCCCCCGGGCCCCTACTTCAATATTTAAAAAAACAAAAAAAATATGGGGGAACTCCGCCGACCAAGTATGCAAATTTTTAAAGGAGAGATTCGCCATTTTAATGAACCATTTTAGTGATTATTCACTAGGATTCGCCAATGTGATTATTTTTTTTTTACCAATTATCCATTAAGATTCGCTAGGATTTTACAAATTTTTGAATAATGTGCATAAGATTCACCAAGGAAAATTAATATATTTTTCAAAAAAAAGGAAATATTCACCAAGATTCTACACCTTTGCTGAGGGGGGGGGTTCTTAAAGTTATCCCTACTCATGTGGTTGCTGCAACTGTTGTCCAAATACCAAACTTTGGGGCTACCTTCTTCACCAATGTTGCACATGATGAAGGTTGTGGATTGATTTCCTTCATCCACATTCAAATCAACCACATTTGCATTTTGTCTTGGCAGATTATTGTGCTTTTTCCAACACTCACTAGCATAATGACCAAATTTATGACTAGAACTCAACATTGCTCTTGTCATTTCTCTTATTCGAACTGCTATTCTTCATTCCTCTTCAAGAGTTTTTGTGTGAGTTGCTTCCTCCCTCTTGGTTGCTTGCTCATCCCAAGCTTTCTCCTCTAACATTTCCTTGTCTGGATTTGCCTCTACCACATCGAGAGCCATTTCTACCTCCCCTTCTTCCTCTTGCATTTGACTGAGCTTTACAAGCTTTCTCTTGGGAAGAATTAGAAGACCTATTTAGATGTTGCTCATGGGTTTGAAGATAACCCATCAACTCATTCACCGTCAAAGAAGAGAGGCCATTTTCCTATTCGATAGAAATGACGAGTGCATCATACCTCGTGGGTAGGCATATGAGGATTTTTTCAAAAAAAATCTACTTCATCATTTCTCCATTCGTTCTCAACTGATTTATTAAATCTAAGAACCTTGTGTGAAAGTCTCAAATAGACTCACTATCCTTCATTTTAATGGTCGCAAAATTTCTTCGAAGTATCTAGAGCTTCACCGATCTGAATTTTTTAGTCCCTTTATAATTGGTTTGAGGATTTCCAAAGCTTCCTTTGCATACTCAGTTGTTTCTATTCTGGGAAAAATGGCCTTTGTCAAGGTTCCTTCTATCAAACTCAATGCCTTAGAATCTTTCTTTCTCTACTCTTTCAACTAGGTCTTTTGGTTATTTGTGAGAGCTGCAAATACAGTTGGGTCATTGATATCCACAAACCCATTTATCAAAAAATCCCACAAATCATTGGCGACCATAATGGTCTTTATTTTCTTTGCCCATACATCATAGTTTTTTCCATTAAAGAACAGTGGTTGCTGCCAACTCTTCCCTTCATCTCCAACCATGCCTCCTATAGAAAAAAATTAATACCCTTGGAAAAAAAAAAACACCCTAACTCACGAAGAAATGGGACCTATGGCTTTGATACCATGTCAAAATTTTCAAATGTGCAAAATTCAAACACAAAAATATTGTTCTATTTCCTAATCAGCTAGGAATGCACAAACTCAAAATGCGGAAGCACAAGGAGACATAAAATATTTGCTTGTATTCATTAAGCTGGAAATGACAAATACATAAAGGAAAAGCATAAAACTTAGAAAATAAACTAAGACTACAGATTACAATTTGTTGGGAGCACTACTCAACTAGACTGACAAACTTCAGGAGCTCCTAGAAGCTCACTATCAAGAGCTATGTAGAGCTCGACCTGGAGCAATCACTGCTCGCATACAAACAAATACAGTTATTGCTATTCAAGAGCTTCTGGGAGCTCACATAGAAAATTCTTCACATAGTCTATTGTTGCAACAAACTTCTTCTTCTAACTAACTGACTGACAAAACAATCTACCTTCATTCCTTTTGTCTCTCAAAACATTCCCTCTCAAAATTCAAAATTTCCTACCACCGTAAATTGCAAATTCAAAATCAGCTACCACATTTAATTTTGGAGTTGTCAAGAGCAGCAGGGATGATCCCCAAAACAAGAAAGGACACCTGATGGGTAGGTGCACAGCTGGGGGTTCTGATGGATGAGTAGGACAAATAAATTTTCAACATGGAAGGTTGAATATAATTTTCTCTGACCAGAGTAAAGATTGGTCCAACATTAGGTTGCACTCGACGAATTTTCTCTAGAAAAGCTATAAAAATGCATTGAATGGATAAGAGAATAAGAAATTTCCTTCCCCCACATTTTATTTCTTTATTTCAAAATACCATTAAAATACCTTGGCCTAGGAAGCCCATCCCATTGATCACTAGTATATTATTATCCTTGAAAAATTCACAACACCATCTACCATGTTTTAGATCTTGTTCTCTTCAGTAAAAGAAACCTTCTCAAAATAGATTACTATCAAAAAATGGTGCTTTGCAATACAGAATAGATTTATGCTTAATCACAAAAGTCTCTGTAGACATATATTATTCCTTTAATTTTGGTATTCCTTCAAGTTATATGCCTCTAGTGAAGTGGTCTCCACACATCACTATTGATGAAAGAGAAAATAAATGTCATGGTTTGGTTAGCAATTAAGATGGCAACAACAACCTAATTTTAACTTTAATTCATTCATACAGATCTTGTCCACTAGACTAGTTTCCTATAAATAAGATTTTAGTTTCATTTTTTCTCTACAAAACTATAGAAAAAACTCATGGAAGTGGGCACCCACATACTTATAAATACTTTAACTGATAATTGGAAGTTCCACTATCATGTTCATGATCTAAATAATTTATGATGCAACTAAAGTTATACGTGTGAAAAATTCACAAAACCATAAAGGAACCCATAAAATTTTAAAGTAATGAGACTGTAAACCATGACTACCATAAATTACAACCTATGAAACTTCAAAGAAATACAAGTACAAATGATCATTGCTATTCTTCTCAATTATTTTTAGTTAACCTTTCTATTATGTCTTACTGTAAATTATGTAATCGTAAAATATTAGAAGAGGGGGTGTACCAACCTTTGTGAGGTGACATAGTGAATGAAACGTATGTTGAGGTGGTAGGGAAAAGGTCGGAAGAATGTTGGGTAGCTAATTTGTGTTGTAAATGAGAGTTAAGTAATCCAAACTAGCATGGTGGGAATCATGAAGGAAGGAACAAGTGTTTCCCATAGGTCAACACAAGTTTTGAGTTTGAAAAATATAGATTTTGAAAAACGGTCTGAAAACATTAGAAAACATGTACAAAGTTTTCATGCAATGATTTTTTGGATTGACAAGTGGACTCTTATAGAACCCTACCCACCATCTACCCCTCTCCCTTACTGTTGAATCAAACACTCTGGCTGATGGCTCCATCATATGATGTTTTCTATTTTAATCACAACACTTCAAAGTTTCAATCTTTCACACTAACAAACTTTTTATTTTTCTTAGCATGTGTTAAAAGAGCAGTGAGCCGCCTAACAACTACTAATACATTATGATAGTTTTAAATTTTTAGTAATACTTATTAACTTTCCAAATTAATTTAGTTATTCAGTTCACTAACTATAGTGTGATACTTTTTAATTAAAACTCTTTTAAAATAAGAATTATTTAAAAGTTGTGTTGACTAATAGTTACAATAATTTTTTATTACTAATTAACTATCATAAATATTTTTAAAACATTTTTTTAAAATATGTTGAGTGATATAGGTACCTATATTTAAATTGTTATTGGGAATAGATAGGCATCTCAAGATTGATATCTCTCAATGTCTTTTAGATATATGTATTTAAGGTACCTAATAGCCTATATATATTATCTATATAAATAGTAGATACAAAATGTATTTACAATTCAAAATTTGATCAAGCTCTGATCAAAGTACGGTGCTATACTATACTAACTTTTGAAAAAACTTATTCTCCAATACAATTTGATTCCACTACACTTTCTATGATAACCATATATATTCACATTTTTTTGATATATATATATATATATATATATTTTAAATACCCAAAAGCTTCAAGCACGATGTGCTTCAAATGTTTGATGAAAAGTGTTGATAAGTTGAGAGTGCTTGAAGACCCAAATACCACTAATAGCTGCCAAAAAACCAAAATCACTATTAGCACGCCACATATTATGACAAAATTTTTATAAACTGATACCCCATTTAGCCAATTGCATCTCCAACTGATAGTCTTACTAAAAATTACTACTGCCACTACAACTTATCACCAATTTCCAAAACAAGAAAACACTGAAGACCATAGATTCAGTAACCATTATTCTTCCATCTATATTATTTCCATTGAGTTCTCAACTTCCATTTCATTCCCCACTACCAAATTTTGAGAATTAGCTATGACATTCATGTCAGGTATAACACGGGGTTGTGGAAAATTTCGTACCACAACAACTTGATGAGGCAAACAATTATTATGCGGTACCAGCTGAGCTAGAACATGGGCTCTCACTAGATGACGAGGGATCATAGGGTTTACAACTTGATAATAGTTATGTTGAAGAAGGAAAGACACATAATGGTACTTTCCCTAAAACACTCAGACATCTCTCATCCCAAATGATTACTGTACCTTGTCAAAGCCCTATTTAGATGACTTGGATCACTATGCTCAAGGGAAAAATTTAAAGCATCATACGTAGTGAAAAAATCCCTATTATGGGGTAAGAAGTGTGGTGGAAAAATTCCACCAACATAGCCTTTTCCCAACCCTAATTCATATTTTTGGGTATAGATCAACAAAACATCTTTTTGAAGAAAAACTTCATTCACAAGCTTTTCCACTATTAAATTCACAGAATCTATACATTGAAGCATGTCCATGAGATTGGAAATGAAGATAAAGAGAATGTTTGATGGAAAGATTAACCTTCTTGTCTTTGGATGGATAATTTCCAAGCCAATAACACATTTGAGGCACTTGTAGACACTTGTACAATAGAATTTGAAAACTGATTGCAAGTGATTTTCATCTAAGCATCCTAAAAAATCAGCTCCCAATGTTGAATAGGGAAGTGGACATAGTAACTCCTTGGTCAATATTCCATCTTTGTTGCAACATTTGAAAACAACCAAAAGCACCACAAATTCCCCAATGAAATATTTAGGCTTTGCAACCTTGAAAGGATACCCACCAAATTTTGGTTCCAAATAGATATACTAAAATGACAAAAACAACTCAACACAAGAAGTACTTGATACCAATGGAGAAGGATTTAAAGTTGAACCGCTATAGATACCCAAAAAAATTCAATTCCAGACCTTTTTTCAACTGACCACTAAGCTTGAACAATAGATAAACCTCCTCACAAGACCTTAAAAGAAACAAATAGTAATCAAGTCAACTACTATTCTTGCAATAGACCTAAGATAAACTCACATCACCTTTCAAAAAATGCAAATAGTTGCTTGCAACCACAATATTTGGCTTTGTTAAATAGAAGTCTTTTGAAACTTTGCTCAACTTTTAATGATGATAATCATCAATGTAAACATCCTCTCTAAAACATCATAAATCAACTTGAAACACATGCTTCTGGATTAGTCTGCACACATATAGAATAATAAATACAGCATGCTAAATTAATACACATGCTTTTTCTGAACTGTGCTCACCAAAAACATGATAAAGAATGATTATACATTATGTTCCTAAAACCAAATAAAATATAGTTAAATATTTGAAATGACCACTTATGTGTTATTCACAATCTTGTGACATCCACCACAATATGTAGATGACATCACCAAATATTTGGAATCTTCCTACCAAGTACATTTTTTTATGGATCACACATATAACTAACAACTCCACTTTAATTTAACAATATGCTCGATTAACCTCCTCTAAACACTTGATTTTCTAGCACATCTACCTATGTACCTTGCTACCTTGTATGAAAACTTTCCATGAAACCATGCTTTAACATGCTTAATTTGCCAACACAACTTCTTATGTACCCAACTACCTTGTATGAATACTTGCCACAAATCCATGTTTAATCATTTGCAACACAATTACCCCCCTCTTTGACCCCCATAAACACCTCCATGGTAAGAAATTGTGTATTAAAAACATTTATACACTTAGAATACTTCCTTCTCTTAGAAGATTGTTTTCTAGTTTAGGATGAAACTTCCTCGACAAAACATGTGTAATTTCATCAACTGTTTGGTCACATCCTAGATTACCCAAAAAAGTTTCCATGGTGTTGCCTTCTCTATAGGTGTGAGGAATTTTATAGTTCCCTATCTTATCAAGCAATGACCAAATCTATTTTACTATATACCCCAACTTCTAGTTGACAATATTACGTTCCTGGCCTATGTTTAATAGAATCAAAGAATATCCTATTTGAATCTTTGGGAGCTTAAAACTAATTCCTAAGTTTAAGCCTTGCAATAAAGCTTGTGCCTCAGTTTCAATATTAGAACCAATTTTCAATTTAAATGACTTAGCACATAACACCATACCTTTATAATCTCTGATGATAACCCCTACTCCAAATGATCTTGGATTTCCCCTAGCAGATCCATCAATATTCAATTTAAATATACCAATTGGGGGAGGCTTCCAACTTATGTTTGCTATGTTTACTTTTTGAACTGGTTTCAAGACAAAGAGTCCATTTGAAAGGAAAAGTAAAAAGTGGCCATGATAACATTATCATTGAATCCCGGTCAGTAAAAATTAAGCCAACTTGTTTACTTTTTCCACATACCCATTTAATGTTTCTGAAATAATTTTCTCTAATGAGAGTAAGACCCGAACAATGTTGAGTTTTTATTTTCTGAAAATGCATCTATTTTTTTCCCACCAATTAGCTCAAACAACTGAAGTCGGTATGATAATCCAAATGCTTGCAAAGAAGGATTTTTTATAAAACTTTAGCCAACTTGAAAATAATTTCCAAAGAGTATTTGGAAATGATGATTGCCAATTCATTTTAGCTACTATAAACATCCAACATGTGTGTGCTAATGGACATAGTAAAAATAAATGGTTGACATCTTCAAACTCTTGTTCACAAATGACACATTTAAATAGATCTTCTATCCCTAATTTTGCTAGCTTGTCATTTGTCAAAATTTTGTTTTTGATAGCTAACCATGAAAAACAACCTACTTTAGGCAATACCTTTGAGTTCCAACAAAATTTATAAGCTCTTTGTACCATTACCTATGAACCATCTTGTGAAACTAATTTATAACCCTCCTTTACTATATAACAACATGAATTTTCTTTTTCCCATATTAACCTATCATCTCCTATTGAAATGTAAATAGACCATTCTTAAAGAACAAATTGAATAAGTCTTTTATGATCATTCTCTATTAGAACATTTGAAAAAAAATCCTTCCATTTTACTTACCCATCAATGCATCTACTTGTTGAATGTAATCTTTGACCCTTGACCCCCAACTTTCAAATAAAAATATTTCCATACTCTCAAAATTGTGTAATACATTTAGAATTGGATACCCATTCTAGGAATCTTTCCTGAAAAAGCCTCATTACCATTATTTACATCCCAAGTTAGATGTGGTAAAATGAATTTTCTACAAGAAACTAAAAATATCCACATTGCAAAACATAAAGGTGGATTTGACATAGTAAGAATTCTTGATGGACTTAAATTATCCAAATACTTATGTTGCATGAGCTGGCACCATTTTAAATGAGGCTTTGTATACATACACCAAACCATTTTAGCACCTAATGCCAAATTTCTTTCCACCATATTATGAAGAACTCCATCCCATTTTAATTTCTCCAAACACATGGTTTCTAAGGAAATTAAAGGTTTTTTTGATGTCCATATTGCTATTCCATAGAAAATTTCTTATCATCTTTTATATTTGAACTATAATAAATTTGGGAGATTTTATAACTGACATATAGTAATTTGGTATCATAGAAAGCACATATTTCAACATCAAAATTCTACTTGACAAAGACAACCATCTCCCTTTCCATGAAATTTTTTTTTATTGTATACTGAGTATAATTTTTTCCAATAAGAGTTATTTTGACCTACAGAAAAAGGAATACCAAGATATTTGCAAGGGAATTGTGCTTGTTGAAAACCTAAAAAGTTCACACTGATATGCTTTTCAATTGATTTTTTTTTTTTAAACGCATACACTTTCGACTTTCCCTCATTAATTTTTTTCCCAGAAGAAAAGGTATATTTATCCAAAACTGATTTAATATGCTCTACTTCTACAACATCCTTGCAAAAATTTAGTGTATCATCAAGAAACAAAGAATTTGTTTCCATTATGGATGTATTTGGAATACAAATCCCTTGAATAGATCCCCGCTCATGTGCCTTATGAATTGACCTACTCAAAGGCTTAGCTAAAATAATGAACATAAAAGGTGATAGTGGATCACCTTGACATACCACTTGAGTTGATCCAAAAAAATCAACTAGGGACCCATTTAGCAACACTAAAAACTTAGCACCTAACAAACAAGACATGATCCATTTACACCATTTTTGAGAAAAGATAAATCTTTGTAACACCTATTTCAAAAATGCCCAATCAACCCTATCATATGCTTTTTGCATATCCAATTTTATTATCAAAATTCAAAACTTATTTGCAACAATGGAATGAAGGACTTCATGTGCAATGATGGCACCTTTTGTTGTCTCCCTTCTAGGCACAAAACCTCCCTACTCTTCTGATATAATTTTGCACACAAAAGGATGTAACCAGAGATAGATAGCCTTTGTGAATATTTTATATATCGTATTACACATTGAAATTGGCCTAAAATCTAAGATCTTTGGAGAATTTATCTTTGGAATGATAGAAATATGAGTTAAATTAAACTTCTTTAACATCCCACCTAATTTTCTTGACTCCTCTAATGCATTTAAGATATCAATTGCAATAAAATCCTAATATTTTTGATAAAATTTTGTTGTAAATCCATCAAGCCCCGGTGCTTTATTAGGTGGAAATGAAAATACAAATTCCTTAATTTCCTTTAGTGAGAAAGGTGCCAACAACTTCTCATTATCTTCTACAAATATTAGTTTTGGAATTATTTGAAGAAGTTATTCTCCCCCCCTTGTCAATTGAGCATTCACATCCTTATTAGCAGATAAAAAAGATGAAAAGAATTTGATACCTTCATTTTGTGTATCTTTTTCTTGTGTTTGAATAAAGTATTAATATCCTTTGTAAATAATGAATGAGATATTTCATATTAAACCAAAAATATAATATTAGTGCTAAGTAATTATAGTTTAATAGAAGAACTATATATAATAATGTATATATTATATAAAATTGTTATGTTTTCAAATATTTGATTCTTTCTTCCTTAGTTTTCCTTTTGGTGAGTTGCTTATCTATTATCATTTTTTCATAACAATCGTATGAAAATGGTGGTGAGATTTTGAGTCCATCCAAGGATTTAACACATGATATAGCATGAAATGTTGAGCCTACTCTTTCTCTCAATCCTTTTTTTTTTTCCCTTTGAAGGAGTCAATCCTTTTGATTTGTGGATTGTTAGTGTCCAAGCTAATCGTAATGATAATTAACATGTCTAGATCCCCTCTAGTGTAGGAAAAGGCATACCTTGGGATTTTCATAGTTAATTTGGGCATATTTCAACATCTCTTGCATTAATTCCCCTTTAGATCACTTATTATGGGCCCCTAAGACCCCTTTTTGTGTATCCCAAGGCCTATTTTTACCCTTAAACTAGACCAAAACCCTTAAATAATCATCAATCTTGGCAACCCACCTTTTGAACTAACAATTTGAGCCTGGTGGGACCAAGAGGCCATTGGTGGAATCTTAGTCCCACTTAGTGGGACCAAGATGCCAGCTAGGCTGTCTTAGTCCAAGGGGCTTGGTTTTCAGGATTTGGAAGTGGGAAATGAAAATATTTTAATTATTATGACCTTTTGTCAGCCTTTGAGATCAAATTTTTGGGGTATTAGTTAGGAATACCTATAAAAGAAAGATTCCCACCCATTTTTCATCTAAGGAAGAAGTAACTAGATAAGTAAGTGAGCAAGCAAGTTGAAGGTAGTTTCAAAGCTTTGGAGTAGCCTTCTATTGTATTTTTGTAGGTTTTCCAAGTCTTTCCAAGTCAAGGTCTAGCATTGCCAACGATTAATGATGGATTCCTATTGTGGATCATGAGAGATTCTAGGTTGGAGATGCAACTAGCCATTTATGCAAGCCTAAGGACTTGTTTCTTGATTGATTCCATCTTCCATTATTGTTCTATTTTATTCCTAAGGAAGGTATACTTCATATTCATGACTTGTTAGGGTGATTATAGATCTACTTCGTAGGTCATTTCCATTTGCATCTTAGGAATATTATTCTAACAAATTTGAATAGAGTTTCTTCACATCATAGCTTGCATAATCTTAGGCACACTTAAGATTAGGGCACACACATTTCCATTTTTAGATTCATGCTTTTCCATCAATGTTTAATTACAAAACAAGGGGTTTGACCAAGGAAAACCCCCATAAACAATCAATCCAAATTCCCTTATTTTGTAGGAAATTTTGTAGGTTTAGATCTAGGAGCTTAGTGAAGAAGGAAGTTCAAATCTTAGGTTTTAGGATCACATTCAAAAATTCCAAAAATTTAGATCAGGATTAAGATGGGAGTAAAGGCATCTTAGTCATCTAGGTGGAATATTTCAGTGATTTCTTGAGATTTTGTTATGTTATTCAAAGATTCTATGTTTTCCCCAAAAAATAGAAGCAAGATAAAGATGAGAGTAAAGGAATATTAGTCCTCCAAGGCATATTTCAGTAGTCTATTTGCATTTCCAGAATCATTTTGGCATCTACAGGCTTCCCAGGTACACATACCCTAACTTGGAGATGCTCATTTTCAGTATTAAGAAGCTTCATTTTGCTTATTTTAAGTGTTTTGCATATCACAATGTGTTTTCAAAAATTATTACTTCCAAGCATTTGTTTGGTGGTGAACCCCTTAATTTAATAGAACACCCCCTCCTAAGTCCTCCTAGTTGTGTATTGAATCACCTTGAGGAGTTGATAGTCAATCCTATTAGGGTTCTTAGGACATAATTGAATGAACTAGATAGAATATGAAGGCATCCCCTTTCCCATTTTATCCTCGTTTCATTTTAGCACTCTTCCTTCTTTTTTTGGAGTCCTTTAGAGTCCTAGATTTTGATTGCATTCATTGCATTTTCCATCTAGGGTTTCTTGTATCTTGCATTAGTAAAATTGCATTTAGGGTTTCTTATATTTGCAATAGTGAAAGTGCATATAGGTTGTTTTTTTCCTTTCTTGCATCATCACATTTCATTGAAAAACTAAAAAGTGCATTTTTCATCCTCTTAATTACATTTAGAAACATTGTTCTTGCATTGAAAATTAAAATATTGCATTTCAAATCTTGCATTCAATTGCTTGTTCATCATTATTTTTCTTTGAATCTGTTTGCATCATTTTTTGCTTCCACACATCAAGCCCCTAGGTAGAAAACTTGGAAAGGTTGTTCTTAACTCAAATTTTGTTGTTTTTCTACCAAAAACCTTCACTGGGACTAAAATACCCTTACTGGCATTTTAGTCCCTCTTCGTGTTTTTGTCCAGAACCCTGTTTGACCTTTGTGTTGTTTGTTCTAGTGTTTGGAATCCCTTAATTTCATCAGGAGGACCAACACGCCCTTGTAGGTATCTTAGTTCCTCTATGATATGAGATTATAGTTTATGTAGTCAAACAATGCCTTTTTGTGCTTCTGCTTGTTGTACTTATTTTTTTGTTTCACTCTATCAATTTACTATTATATGCATTTTCATAGTTTATGTTTACAATTGCTTGATAGACATAACTTGTTCATTATAAAACCAAGATATAAAACTGAAAACATTAAACTTAAAGATGTATGGTTACCTAAACATGTTAGCACCCTTTTTCAAAGTTAGCTTGAACCTCAAGCCTTTTAGTCTTGATGACCTTGATATGTTAGATGAAGCCCTTAGAGACTTCATCTCACAAGGTTGATCTGGTAAGTCTTATCCAAACAAGCCCAACCTAGGTGAAATAAAAACTATCTAGTATCAACCTATCAACAAACACAACCCCTTTAGTCATGATGACTTTAATATGTTAGATGAATCCCTTGATGACTTCCTCTCACAAATTTCATCCACTAAAGCTTGTTCAAATATGTCTAAGCCAAATGAAGTAAATTCTATTCAACCTCAACTTATCCTTTATCCACCTTCAAACAAACCCCAACCTTCAAATCAACCCATCCTTATCCTTAACACTCCTAAAGATAATGTATCATAGAAACCAAACTACAACACTATTGCTCATACATACAACACAAAGAATAATAGACAACCTCAACATTATCCTGTTTCACTACAATTACTGAATCCTATATTGTCTAATGCTCCTCATTGACCATCACATAGTGGAAAGGAGTATGATCTTGTTGAACAACTTAAGAATACTCTGGCTAAGATTTCCTTATAGGATCTTATTCAAGCCTCACCTAGTTACCACACCATGCTTCAAATGACCTTACAACAAGTTGTGGTTCCTCTGAATACAAATTCAAATGAAATGGAAACTCTTATACAAGGAATGAATACGGTTAATGTAGACATTAATTTTCACAAACATGAGCTCCCTCCCTTGGAAATGTAAAAGAGATATGATGCATTCATGATAGTAGCTAGATACCATACTAAGGGAATAAAGAGAACCCTTGTTGATAATAGTTCAACTTTGAATGTATGTAGTATAAAACTTTTAGATAAATTGGGAGTAGATACATCGCAAATAAAACCCGATTCCTTATCGATTCGAGGATTTGACAATATAGGAAATCATCTACGTGATGTGATTACCTTAACCATTTCAGTTGGAAAGGTTACCTTAAAAAATTGTATTGATGTTATGCCTCATTAAATTTCATACAATATTATTTTAGGAAGAACATGGATTCATGAGATGTATGCAGTGCCTTCAAATCTTCATTGAATCATGAAATATGTTTATAAGAATAAGATTTATGAAATGGAAATGGATCCTGAGCCTGAAAATTGCTTGCAAGTTGAAAAAGGAAGTACCAATCCTCTGAAAACATTAATTCCAACATCAAGAATATAACCTATTGTAGAGGAAGCACAAGAGATGGAAACAGTGTCAAAACTAACAAATGATGATTGGGGTTTCTTGGAGTTCACACCATCATTTATGGAAGATTATGAAATCAAAAGAATATAAGATGAAAAAAAAGAAACCAATGGTTATGTCAAAAAAAAAATCAGGAGACACCTCACAAGCATCTTCTCTTGAACAAGACACCAACTGTACAAAAAAATTCAATGAGATATACTATCAACAACCACCAAAACCACAAGAAATGGAACAACTTTATGGAAAAGGTTATGGACTCCTGAAACAATTTGGATACATTGGAAAAGGATGTGGAAAGCATGAACAAGGAATTCATGTCCCTATAGAACCTAACAGAAAAGTGATAAACAATGGTTTGGGATATGATCCTTCTAAGATAACATAAGCAAAGAAAATACCTTCATTAAATATCAATATGTGTAAACCAAAAATTAGTCTCACCTTGAAGCATCCTAAATTGCTTGATATGGAATCACCCCCATCATGGGAATTATGTGGAAATGATGAGGCCTTGAAACAAATTCTTGGATTTTATGATATACCATATGACCCTCATTATAAGAAAATGGTCACATCTACTATGATAAACACCAAACAACATGATGAAAACAATAAGAATAATGACATAAGCATGAACAATGAAGAGTACAATCCTGAATTTCCAATATTGAATGCTCTTCCTTTGGGGGATACATTGGATATACCAATGGAAATAAATGATAAAGAGAAATTCATTAAGATAGGAAAATTCCTTGATCATGATGAACAAGAAGATACTGCAAACTTACTTCATGACTTTCTTGAACTCTTTTCTTGAACTTATTCAAATATGCTTGGAATTGACCCTAAGGTTTTAACACACACCATAGTCTTAGTTGAAAATGCTAAACCTATTAAACAAAAGATTCGAAAGATGCACCCTAAGATGGCCTTATTGGTTAAGGAAGAAATTAAAAAACTCCTTGAAGCTGGTTTCATATGACCTATAGATTATTCTCCTTGGATCTCAAACATTGTCACAGTCACAAAACTTGACAATTGTATTAGGATGTGCACAAAATTTCATGATTTGAATAAAGAATCTTTAAAAGATGACTTTTCTCTTCCTAATATTGACATGATAGTCGACTTAGCTGTGGGACATTCTTTTTTGTCATTCATGGATGGATTTTTGAGATATAATCAAATCTTTATTAACCCTCAGATTACTACAAAACAACATTTACAACTACTTGCGGAGAATTTTGTTGGGTTATGATGCCTTTTGGATTGAAAAATGCAAACGCAACATACTAACAAGCTATGACACTAATATTCCATGATTACATACAAAAGATTTTGGAAGACTATGTTGATGATATTCTAGCCAAATCTTTAACATGATAAGATAATGTGAAGGTTCTCTGAAAAAAAATTGAACTCCTTGGAAAATACAAGATGAGATTGAATTCAAAAAAGTGTGTCTTTGGTGTAGATAGCAGAAAACTTCTAGGTTTTATTGTATCTCACAAAGGCATCAAGGTGGATACAAAGAAAATTGATGCTATAATTAACATGACACCTCCTAGAAATATCTTTCAATTATGCACATTACAAGGAAGAATTCAATCCATTAGACGATTTGTAGTATCCTTAGTAGATAAAATGCTACCATTTACACATCTTCTTAAGAAAGGCATGCATTTTGACTGGACCGAGGATTTTATATAGGATTTTGAGAGTTTGAAATATTATCTTGCCACTCCACCTATTTTACAACCCACTATGCAAAACAAACCATTCCTTCTTTACCCATGCTATTGTAGCATTGTTGGTTCAACATGATAATAATGGTAAAGAGCATCTTGTTTATTACATTAGTCACACATTGATTGATTATGAGAAATAATAAACAACAATGGAAAAATATTGTTTGGCTCTTGTATTCGCTACCAGTAAGTTTTGACATTACTTATTGAATGCTGAAATAAAATTCATGACAAAGTTCAATACTCTAAAACACTTGTTAAATAAAATAAACTTATCCAGACGCTTAGCTAAGTGGGTAATGTTGTTGACTCAGTTTGAACTTAATTTTTTTTTACAAAAATCAATTAAGGGCCAAGCCTTGACCGACCAATTGGTTGATGCTCCTTCCCCTTTCGTGATACCTAGTAATGATTCTTTCCCTGATGATAACGTGTTCACAATCGATGATGATACATGAGAATTATATTTTAATGGATCTAAGTGTAGAACTGGCTCTGGAATAGGGGTCATAATAAAGCCTCCTGCAAAAGAGCCTATTCCCTTCTCATATAGATTAAATTTCCTATGTACAAATAATGTTGCTAAGTACAAAGCATTAATCGTTGGTTTACGTGTCACTCTAGTTATGGGCGCTAAAGACATTAAGATATTCGGCGATTCACAATTAATCATCAAAAAAATAAATGGAACATACCAATTTTTTTTTTAAAACTATCAAAATACAAGGATCTCACAATGAAATTATTAGAGAAGTTTGAATCACTTACCATTCATAACATCCATCGAAAAGATAATCATCACATAGATGCAATGAAAAGTGAAACTTCTCTTATTTCTCCTCAAGATCCTTCAAAATACATCACTTTCATTATGCATACAATCTTTAAACCTTCAATTGATGATAAAGTAGACAAATTTTTAACAAAAAAAATTAAAAAATCGCATGAATGGTATGATATGGTATTTAGTTATTTGAAAAATGGTACCTTTCCTGAACCCGCAAATAAAAGCACTTGTTGTCATCTTCAAAAAATGTCCTCTAGATACATCATTCTAGTAGACATATTATACAAGAGATCCTTTGATGGCCTCTTTCTAAGATGTCTTAAAAAAATTGAAATCCCTATAGCACTTGAACAAGCTCACATAGGTGCTTGTGGGGGGCATTTTGGAGGACGATTGGTAGTTAAAAAGCTAATCCGCATAGGATACTATTGGAAGAATATGGTATGTGATTTCTTTGAATAAGTCAAGAAATGCCACAAATGTCAAGAGCATCAAAATTTAATTCATGCTCCTACCTCTAAGCTTCATGTACAAACTCCCATTTGGCCATTCTCAATGTGGGGTTTAGATATCATTGGAAAAAAATCCCCACCCACATCTTCAGGACATAAGTTTATAATCACGACAACATATTATTTCATGAAATGGGTAGAAGCTATCCCTTTACATTTAACAATAGCTTATGTAGTAAATCGTTTCATATTCAAACACATTATTGCTCACTTTTGGCTTCCTTCCACGTTAGTTTCAAACAGTGGGACACCATTTAAAAATAATGACGTGAAGAAGTTCTTGGATACATTTAATATACAACATCAATAATCAACACCTTACTACCCACAATCTAATGGACAAGCCAAATCAACTAATAAAACCATAGAACAAATCCTAAAAAAGATAGTAAACAAACATAATAGATATTATCTTACACAGTTAACATACACATTATATGCTTATCATACTAGTATCAGAACGTCAACAGGAAACACACCTTATAACCTTTTTTATGGTGCCAAGGAAATTATGCAACTGGAGTTAGAAATCCCCTCTTTAAGGATCACTCTTCAAGGGCTGATTGATGATAATACTTATTAGGAATAACAATTACACCAACTTAAAATGCTCGATGAAAGTTGCATCAACACCATCAAACATCTTCAAGCTTGTCATGAGAAAATGCAATGAAGCTATAATGATTATGTCATCCATCAATCATTTAATAAGGGTGATTTGGTGTTATATGAAAATCAATGGAATGTTAATGCCAACCCGACAGAAAAAGGAAAGTTTAGCCCTAATTGGTTAGGACCCTATATAGTTCAAGAAAGTTATGGGTCTGGAGCATGCATAATATCTGATATGGATGGTATGACTTTCCCTGGACCCATTAATATCATGCATTTGCATCAGTATTATGTCTAGCCTTCTCTGAATAGTGCGAGTGTTAAAGCAACATTTTTAGAGTTAATGGATAGTATGCCATTATCTCGTGTACTTGCTTCATTCTTGACACAAGGTCCTTTGTATCTTGAATTCTATGGTAGTGGTTCTAGTATGGATTTGGATTCATAACTTTGTTATCATGCTATTCAGACCCCTATGGCATATGTTGTGTTATATTAAATCCTTATGGTTAAATCACAAGTGCATTTAATTTGGCATAACATATTGCATCATATAAGAAATTTTAAAATGAAAAAGAAATGTTAGATCATGGAGACATTTATTGAATAGTCTAATATAGATTATTTAATAAATCACATGGTCATCTAACATATAAACATAAAATCCATGCATGATCATATATAGATGTAAAAAAAATTCTAATACATCTCATCAATAGTACAATGTCACTAAGGCCTATGGCTACTAGATTCATCTAGATGTGGTGTTCGTGCCAGTTGAGAGACATAGTTGTATGACCTAGATCTACTCATGTTGGCCATCTTATGCATAGTCCATAGTGACCCATGTATCTCATGCTTGCATATCAGTTCCTCTACTCGCTCTCGCTCGATGCAACCTCTATTATCTTGGATCCTCACAACTTCTCTCTAAAGCTGCTTGAATTTTGAATATAAGATAGTCTCTTTGTCAGTTATCCAAGCTTCTCAAACCTCCTCAAACTCCACTACTCATGCTGATACATGACCCTCAAAATGCTCAGTGCATCAGGATACAGCCACATATGCTCCCCTGAGCCTCACATAATGCTCAAATAGGTCCATTCACTTTGCTACAAATGATAGGGGCATGAACTCTGTAGTTGTAGCCTCATCTATTGAAAGGGGTGGCACTATCACTGTAGCTACATGGCGGAATAGATTCTTGAACTCTATCATGAACCCTTTAAGATAGAAATCATAAGAGAAATCAATAGCCATCATCATAATATATCCATATATGAGCATGATATCTATAAAAACATAAATCATAATAACAATAAAAGATCATCACCTGGGTCTGTAGCATGATTTGTAGGAATCACAAATGCCCTATTGATCTCTTTGTTCTGTCAGACACTCGCACGTGCAGACTATGACCTTATAACATGAGCAGGAATTGTATCTCTCCACTCACGGCTAGGAGGACTAGCCTGGCCGCTATCACTGCCCTCACTCATAGGTTGGCTCCCCTCATCCTCTATCCTCTTGTCATCCTCATCATCCCCCTCTCCCTTGTAATTGTTGTCCTCCTTTGTATCCTACTCATCCTCACTCGGGAATATATTCATTTGATCTAACCTCCTACCTAATTCCCTATCCTCCTCTCTTGAGTCTAGTATAGGCCTTGTGAAGCCCATAGGATAATCTATAGGAAAGATGGCCCCTAGCTGAACCACCTCCCACCACTCATCATACTCATGTGTTGTGCCGACATGATCTACATTGGAGACTGGGGGCATGTTTGTGTCCTCCTCCTCTACGTCACTTGAGATGGCATTGCCTACTATCATTCATTTAGGATCTCCCAGTCTATGGGTGCTCCATACTAATCATTTGTATGAATACCATACTTGTTGTAGCCTATATACCTATCCAAATTTCCTCATGACATGATCATACTAGAAGGGTCTCACTATGTGGTCGCATTGTTCTAATAATAGTCTATCTCTCTGCATCTATCTTCGCTATCTTGTAGAATCTGGCCATAATAGTTTCGTGAGGTAGGGTCTCCATACAATATCCTCCTCACTCAGTTTGTCAAACTGCATCCTCCATAATAGCACATCGTCATGTTTCCATGCCTGTCTTAGAGGATAGCTGAGAACCCACAAATACACCATTGATGTGGCAATTGGAAATCCTATAGGTCAAGTACAGGTGATATGCTCGAGGGCCCATGTCTATAATAGAGTGCAGTGTAGCATGCTATGCATCTCTTCATAGCTGAACTGACCCAAGTCATAGTATAAGTGTGCTAGTATGCTCCAACCCCAAGCATAGACCACCCGATAGTGCTCCATGTCTCTAATCATGTGTATTAATCCCCCTCCAAATGTCCTCCAAGGCAATTGAGGAATAGTGTTATCACTATTGTGAAGATCATGATGCATCTCAATAGTGGTGAATGTGCACACAACAACCAAGAAAGCTCAATGCACACTCCCATGATCTTGCACCAGACCGGTTTTCCTAGACAATACTTGGTGTCTACCCGCATCTCCTTGAAACTCATGTCCTATGCTAGAAATACCCTCTCTCCTTGAATGGGCACCCATAGTATACAATGCACATCCTCCGGGGTAATTGTCATCTCTCTGTCAATAAGTGGAAGGTATAGGTGTCTATGTCTCATCTCTCCACAAGTGGCATCAACATCGCATCATGATATCACATGGTCAGGGAAAGATAGGCCTAGTGAAGACTCATCTCTTGGAGGAGGATTTGCACGTCCTCCTCAGGTAGCTGATCGATGAGCTCTCAAAGTCAACTGAATATTCGATAGCCTAGATGTTGGAATGATTGGGGTTTAACCTTTCATAAAAATGAAATTAAAATGTTAACTAAAACATTAGGGTAAGTGCACCAAGATGGTTCCCAAAAAGGGGACTTGAGTGGACAGCTTTTTTCTGAAATCAGGAAATACTGACCTTGGACATGAAATTGAGGATACTTAGTCTCAAAATTTTGAGATGGAACAAAAATAAGGATTCAAGTGCTCTGAGTCTACTTTCTAAACTACTAATTTATTTTGAAAATGGTTGAGATTAAGGGGTTCAAACGAGGGATGTACACAAATTGGTCTTGTTTTTGTCAGAAAAACATAACATAGCAACTCTTGTACGACCGTCATATGGTGAACTTTTTTTTAGTATTTTTAAAATCGCAATGGTCAAAAGTTAGCTAACAGTATGTAGTTGATGCACGATTTTTTTGATAATTTTTTAATGAATATTTGTTTTTTTACTAATTTGCGAAGTGGACATATCCTGAAAATAGAATTTTGGCCGTGCTACCCCTACAAATTTTGGAAACTAATTCATTTGTTTTATTTTAATTTGTTAATTTTGTAGAATGCAGTCTTGTTTCTAAAAATGTAATTTATTTGAAAAATTGATGAATGGTTAATTTATAACAAAAAAATAACCACTCCTTTTTGGCAAAAAAAAGACAGATAAAATAAATTATGGATGAAAGACTTAACATTTTTAGAAAGTGAAAAAATTACATCGTTGGATAGCTAAGAGATAACCCAACATTACCCATGTGCTCGATTTGTTCGATATTGAACCACGTGCAATCCTGACAGTGAGCACGAACTCGATTATGAGAAATATGATGGACTTTTTAAAAACACGTCTTTGGTCATTGGGAATGCCCTCCAAGCCTTTGGGTTGGTATTCCAAGGCAAGTACCAAGCTTAAATTTGGTAATTCCAAAATCAAGATATAACACGCGTGTGTTATATCTCACTTTTGATATGGTTTCTGCTTCTGCGGGGAGCATGTCTACTAGAACATAACACGAGCACATTATAATGCACTCGCGTTATGTGTTAATTTATGTTAAATGCTAATATATTAATGTATGCTGATATATTTTTTTGTACATGTATGTATGTATGCTTGTATGGATGTAAGATTATATGTACATATGTATTATGCTTATATGTATGCATTTATGTATGTCTTTAGACAAAGGGAGAATTTAGAGAGAGTCTAGAGAGATAAAGAGGGGGTCAAAGTGAGAGTTTAAGAGAGAGGGAGTGGGAGAGAAGGGGTTGGATTGAGGGGGACTTAGCTAGGTAGGGTGGGAGGGATAGATGGAGGGAGAGAGAGAGGGGGGTCAGAGAGAGAATTGAGGGAGAGGGAGAGAGAAAGAGGGGGGTGGGAGAGAGATAATTGAGGGAGAGGGAGAGAGAGAGACAAAGAGAAAGAGAGGGTTATGTAGGTAGGGTGCAAAATGGAGAGAATTGAGAGTGTGAGGGGGATGAGAGGGAGAGACTTGAGAGATATGTAGTGAGAGGGAGTGTGAGAGAGAGGGAGTAGGAGAGAGAGGTAGTGTGAGTGTGTGAGTGAGAGACATGAGAGAGGGAGAAGGTGTGAGAGGGAGTGACCTAATAAAGGTAGAGAAAGAGGGGGGTGGAGTGAGAGGGACTTATCTAGGTAGGGTTGGAGGGATAGATAGAGAGAGGGGAGAGAGACCAAGAGAGAGTTACCTAGGGAGGTTGCCAGAGGGAGAGACCTTAGAGAGAGAGGGGGTGGGAGGAAGAGACATGAGAGAGAGGGAGAGAGAGGTAGTGGGAGAGAGTGGGATGGAGTGGGAGGGAAATAAAGAGAGATGGATAGAGGGAGTGAGAGATGGTGGTAGGAATTGATTGAATGAGAGGTATGCAGAAAGAGGGATATGGTAGATAGAGACAATTAGAGAGGGTGGGAGGGAGGGTAGGAGGGAGAGGTGAGATGTATACATAGAGAGAAAGTGATAGGGGTTGAGGGTATAAGGTTGAGGGATTAGAGTGGAGGAGCTATAGGGTTGATGGTTTCTAGGGTATTAGGGTTTAAGGTTTGAGGGTTGATGGAATAGGTTTGATGGTAGAGGGTATTTGGTTGAGGGTATAGGGTAGAAGGTTTAAGGTTTAAGCGTTTAGGATTGAAGGGTTTGGGGTTAAGGGTTTAGGGTTAAGGGTTTACTTTGTTGAGGGTAGAGGGTTTAGGGTATAGGCTTGAGGGTATATGGTTGAAGGATTAGGTTCAAGGTCCAATGTAAGCGGTAGAGGTTTTAGGGTTCAAGGATTGAGGGTTGAGGGATTAAGGGTTGAGTGTTGAGAATTGAGGGTTGAGTGTTTAATGTATAGGGTAAAGGGTAGAGGGTTTAAGGGTCGAGGGTTGAAGATTGAGGGTTTAAGGTATAGGGTCAAGGAATTAGGGTTGATGGTCTAATATATAGGGTAGAGGTTATAGGGGTTGAGAGATTAAGGGTTGAGGGATTAGGGTTTAGGGTAGAGTATTGGGTTGAGGGTAGAGGTTAGAGGGTAGAGGGTAAAGGGTTTAAGGGGTTAGGGTTGAGGGTCGAGGGTTTAGGGTTGAGTATTTAAGGGTTTAAGGGTTGAGCGTTTAAGGGTCAATAGGGTTGATAGATTAGGGTAGAGAGTTTACTAAGTGGGTTTAAGCATTGGGAGATTTGGGTTGAGGGTAGAGGGTTTATGGGTTAGGGTTTAAGGTTTAGGGATGAGGGATTAATAGGTTATAGGGTAGAGGCTATAGGATGTGAGGGATTAGGGTTTAAGGGTTGAAGGTTGAGGGATTTAGAGGGTAT